>JAQIYH010000232.1:0-11406 GCA_034700885.1 Paratullbergia callipygos | reverse complement strand
GAAAAATCAGTATTCTGGACGTTTATGACCATTTATTCTCCAAGTAAATACAAATAGTAAGGAACTCGTTTCCTAAACAGTTTATTATCTGTACTTTGAAGGCAGGGAACGGAGAAGATGCCAAGAAGATGATGATGCTGATGATGATCGACTCCTCTTTCCACTTCCCATTCCCATGCCATACGAACGTGCACGATTGTAGTACGAGTTATGTCAGAAAACAGAATAGAATTTCACCATTATACGATTAAATTGTAGCACAATTGTATTTGGTAGCCAACCGTGGTTTGTATTTGTAAGTAAGCAAAATCCATTTCCCATTTTTTTCGCATTCTGCAATTTAATATTGTACAATAGTACAAACTTATAATAATTCGGTATACTAAACTTATACTAAAAGCCACTTCCAGTTTATGTTCAAAACAAAAGACTGCCGATGGACAAAGTTAATTTCACCGCAGTTGTCTTGAACTATTTTTCTGAGAAATCTCTCCATTCAACATAAAATTGACTTCTTCTGTTTTCCTCATCTTATCGCACTAGTTCCCATTTCCCAACTGTCCTGAATTCTTATACTTTTGGAAATTAGAAAGTGAGTCTCAATTGGCAATTTAGTGAAAATTGTTCTGACCTGAAATTAGTCTGAAATCAACGTAGTAATTACAGTGGGATTTGTTTTTCGAGTAAACTCCAATTAGAAGTACGAGTACGCATATAGAAAAACTATTTCATCTCATTATCATTGTTTGTTTCATTTCATCTGCCTCTGTTCTGGTGACTCTGGTCTGGCAATTTGATAGTTGTCGTACACATTGGAAAGAAATGTTTGGGTTTCAATCTACGACGAATCTACGAAATTACTAACTCACCAACTCATTAATTGTTGGAGTGTAGTAGTGGTACATGGAATGGAATCCAGTGTTCAGTGAACTTTATCCGGTATCCTGGCATCAATTCGTCGTAGTAATTTGACATTCGATCCTTTTGCCAATTATAATTGGTCTCCATGTGTATGTACGGCATTTTATACGTGTACATCGGGGGTCATGACTCTCATGATGCGCAGTACATATGACATGGTAGAAAGGTAGCAGTGAAATTCGATCTTCTTAATTTACTCGCGCCTCGTTTCGATACTTGTTTATGAAGAGTTCAAACACCATCCTGCTCGAATCCGTGATCCGTGATGTGTGTCTTATGTAGATCGTAGATACCAAGATGGAGGCAGCCATGCCATGATCTCAGTAAATTTATTGAATCAATTGGTGTTGGTGGTGCCACAGTTCAAAAGTTTGCAGTGTTCATGAAACCTAAGAAAGGCAATGAATTTAGTTTCTTGTTTCCCTTTGACCTCCATAAATCCATTTTCCAATCTGTGAAATTGGCTATGGCCTATGGTGTGTATGCATGTGTACGTGTACTGCCATGTTATGAATCATGATTCTTATCATTACTTGGCATAGCAGTTGGCAGTGGCAGGCGGGCGCGTGTAGAATCGTCCATAAATTTTGTATCATTCCAGAAACAAGTATACAAATAGCTGTACAGCAAGGACAGCAACGATACTGCGACAATAAGATTCGAAATTCGTCCATCCTGCAAAACCCTGCTTCATATACGTCTTGGAGGTGGCGGGCGACAACATGCCAACGGTGGAGCGTGCCAGGTCTCACATTTGCAGATCCGGAACCGGAATCCAAGTCCAGTCCAGGAATGAAAGTAGTTCTAGGAACATAAACATCAAATTAATTTCTTTGGTTGAATATGAAGGAAGAGAGAGATCATTGAGATATGACCTTTTACGTTTCGTAGTTAATTCTGCCTTGCGTCTTTGCATAGAGTCGCTACCGCATCGCATCCTCATGTTAAACGTGTAGTTTCTATTTCCTATCTACCCATGACAGAAAGGCAGACAACAAAAATAGCAAAACCAAGAAGACGTATGCATAAGACGCTGATCTCACTTTTAGTTTGTTGCGTCTGAAGTGGACGTCAGACATGGGCTCGAACCTGTTGTTGTTGTTGTTGGACCCAGAAGGGAATTAAAGAAGTAGAAAAACTCATTAAATTTGCATTGATTTCTTATTCTATCACAAAAACAAACAGTCACGTAGCATATTAGACAGTAGGGTACAGCTGATAGTGGCGAATAAAAGTAAGTAAAATGAGCGCCAGCGTAGGAGCACTGCCAGTGCCAGTGTCGCCGGTAGCCAGTTAATTCACTCTATGCATTATTACTACCCGATCCCATACATACTCCAACGTCTACATTACATTACATATTTATAACTGCAAATATTTGTTTCATCTTCCACTCCAACCATCCAAAAACATCCTCCTAGTACTTTACTTTTATTCAGTTTCGTTAATGGCAAAGCCAATCTGCTGCGCCCCTGCTCCTGCTTCTGACGATCACGATGTTTCGGCTACAGCTGGTGTGTAATGATAACGTAATCTACCAGCAGCGGCAGCGCAAAGCGAGTGAGTGATCCATCCACCATCTAGCCGGTAACCGAGACCACAATTCATCCGCTGCTGCTTCGCACAAGTTTACTTAACTGAATAGAAAATTATTGTTTGTACTCGTATGTGGGTTTAACTTGACTTGTGTTTTTGTACGTACATACGTACTGTGTCCATATGTGCACTATGTAAGTAATTTCGACGTTTCCTTGTAATTTTGTACCACACCACACGGAGAAAGAAGAGCCCCCACTTTCCGGAGCAAAGGCAGTGCAAAGGCAGTGGCAGTGGCAGTGGCAGTAGTAACAAGTGGAAGTAGTAAAATGTAAAAGTACTGTGTGGTTAACTGAACGAACACTCGACCACACCGTACCACATCATTCAGTTCACATCACACGCTCGCCCTCGCGATTATGATGATGATAATGATGTGTTGATGTTTTTACGTGTGTGCGTGCATGTAAATTTACGCGCATAAACGAGAAGTTTGAGTAGAAGGATAAAGATAAAGTTTTATTTTAATTCCAGAATCCAGAACAGCAGCGTCGCTCTCGCACCGCCACGGCCACCACCGCGTAGTAGAAAAGTTTCATCCCACTTCTATTCCAATTCACAGGAGCAGTTGGAGCAGTCACCACACCACACAATACAAGTTTGTCCTGAATTTCTATTCCCAGAAACATGTACGTACGGTTAAAACGTATTCATGTGAATGAGATTCAAGTTTCGTGGTTGTGAATTTGTGGTTCATGTATTTTGTGAATTCGTGTACGCTCGCTTTACATCATCAACGCAGGGCAGCAGCTTCAAGATTTGTCCTTCCGTTGAATCC
The DNA here is from genome assembly GCA_034700885.1 of Paratullbergia callipygos. Lineage (NCBI taxonomy): Eukaryota > Metazoa > Arthropoda > Collembola > Poduromorpha > Tullbergiidae > Paratullbergia > Paratullbergia callipygos. The sequence continues at coordinate 8,111 of JAQIYH010000232.1, read as the reverse complement.
GTTGTGGAGTAAAGCAGTGCAGAGCAGAGGATCCCATTTCAAATGGTGTAATGTTTACTTTGTATGAAGGATGTGGAATGTGGATGTGGATGGATGAATGATGGGTCGTTCGTGAGTCGGTGTAAAGTGATCCTATTTCATGATACATATAATTTGACATCCCATTTCATGCCGCCCAACTTACTTACTTCTTCCTTGTATGTTAATGTTCTTTTGCAAGCAAGGCTGTGCTGAATGGCAGTGATATGATAAAGACGTCATCATCTTCATCTTTTCATATTTCGTTTTCATTTCTAAGTTATACACATTATACATTAGGCCTATTGTAAATATTGTGACTGTCGTCGTCTTCATCTGTACTGTGAACGAACAATGAATGAAGGATGAGGAGATCTGTCAACAAATAAATTTCACTCTCAAGTCTTTGTCTTACTATGTCATCACTCTACTCTGTGTGGACCGTGACTGTGACTATGAATGAAAATAAATACTACAACTACAACTTACAATTCAATTCAAGATTCATGAACTCTGAGAACTCAGACTGAGTAAGAAACACGACCGACCGAACGACCCAAACTCGAGCCTGTATCAAAATGTTTTTCTTTCATAATTCAGCGTATAGTTATGTAGAGGATTTTAAAGAAAACAAGACAGAAGAAACAAGAAAAATAACAAAGCCAGCACGACAAGAGTTGCCAAGCAGTAATGTGGAGCGGCAAACGGCAAAGGACGACGGAGAAGATGAGAAGAAAATGAATTGAAAAAGTCTAGAGACGGAAGACAAGGAATTGAGAGAATTCTTTTTATACGGCTTGGTGAACAAGTAAATAAGTACTGCACAGCACGACGGTTAATACCTAAAAAGCCTTTTTTCCTCCTTTCTCCACTTTCTTCTCTTTCTCTCGAAGACTGATCTCGAGGCAGAGAAAGACGATGTACAAATACAAATAAACGAGGACGATGCGATGTGAGGATAAAACAAGAACACACCACCACACACGATGTCTGACCTTGTGAAGTTTCAATTTATATAAAAAAAACAGCGACAAAAGTTATATAAATATATTTATGTACAGAGTACGATAGTCGACAGTCGACAGTACAGAAGATGAAAGAAAGACGGCGCAGCGACGATGGCGAAGATGAGGAATGGGAAATTGGAGACTGAAACTCATGGCTGAGCTTTGACAGAAAAATCTACTTAATTGTGGGTTCAGTTTTTATCACGGGCGTCGCGTCGCGGATTTTGAATTTCTCACTTAACTACCTTGTTGTGTTGTATGTTGCAATTAGGAATTTAAGTGACATGTGTGTCGTGTCCTCAGTTTTCTGGTTTTTTGTTTTAATCTTTTTTTCCGAATGTTTAAAAAGTATGAATTACTTGAAATCAACCCACGCGCACGTCCACGGAGATTCGAGACTCGAAATAATTTTCACATTTTGGAATGGACACCACAGAGTACTACAAGAGATACACGTCACGTCACGAACCAACTTTTAAAAAACTTTTAATTGGATTTTGATGTTTTAATCGCCAAAGTAAGACCTGTGACGCTGACGCTGCGCTGCGACTACGACGTAAATGTATAAAAATAGAAATCCAGAGAATATGCAACCAAACCAAAAGGCCATCAATTGGAACGCCTGTATAGGTACACATAATATTTTTTATTTATTTGATTCATTTACCAATAGACTCCATTAATAGAATAATACATACACATAATAATATTCTACACGTATAGAATTCTACAAAGTAAGTGACAGTGTGCACAATAAAATAAAATGTAAGCCATTAAAATTAATATTTATATACATATACGAGATATAAAATACATGATAAATAGAATAATTCATCTCCAGCATGTTTCACAATTTCACATGTACTGTGCACTGTGCACACAGTGGTATCACAATTCCATTCCTGGCCTGGCAAGAAACTTGACTTGATTCTCATCATAAGCGTGTGGTACGAAACAACACAAACTTTCTCCACTCCACATTGCACATTCTGTAGAACTTACACATAAATACAAGGTATGGTTATATAATATTCACATATAGAAATATGAATATAATATGATTCATGATTTTAGGTACATTTTAGTACATTGATGAATAAATTGAAATTGATACGATGATACGTGCATGTGCATACGTGTGGCATGCAGCACAATTCGTGTATTGTAGTAGTTGAAGTTGTGGTAGTAAAATGTTGTAGAGCTTCCCCACAGAAAAAAACTGTTGTTGTGTGAAAGAGGAGAAAGTTGTTGAGGTGCAATGCAATGCAGCAGCAGAAGAGGAGATCAGAAGGAGAAAAGCTCACACAGCTCTCATGCTGTTGCCGGTTTCTTCGTGTTTTACTGTACGCACACAAGTTACAACAGTCTTTCCTTCTCCTCTTCATACTCTTCATCACCCAATCCTTCTTCATCAGACTCAGATTCAAAACTTGTTGTATCTGATTCATAATCTGATACGAAATCATAATGATCCATTTGTTCACGATGTTCATCAAGTGTATCTTTTGATGGGAAAATCGTATCACATTGTAGACAACTAGAAAATGGGAAAACAAATACAAATACATATTAATGTATAAATGTCATAATCTCATAATTATACGTACAAAATAGAATGCAAGAGAAAGGTACAACAAAATCATATGAAACCCAACAAGGCGTGTAGAATTATTTCTGACTTTTCTGATCAGTAATTGTAGTAATCTAGTTTCCTTTTGGCTTTGGCTTTTTGTTTAATTTTTAATTCCATACATGTACGCTGTCATGCAAATTCTTTTGTTGTGTGCTACAAATTACAAAGCAGTCGCAGTAGCAGAAGCAATAGATTAATAACTTCCGTGACAAAGTAGCTTCATGTGGCAACTGCTGCGCCACATTTTAAAATATTGTATACTGTTTGATACACGTACACACATGATAATTTTGTACCATATGGTTTCTCCATCAATCCATCCCAACCGAAGAATGTAAATTACGATTAATGTGGAGCCACGTGCAATACACGCAATGCAATGCAATAGACATCGGGCTCCTCAGACATGCTATGGCAATGGCGTATTAAATGTGATCAATACATATACAGTACGTAGTACAGTAGTACGATCTGAAATTAATAATGTAAACCTCTTTTGGACACATCACTTTTTCCATGCAATCCATCCAGCATGCAGCACCAGCACCTCGGTGCTTGTTCTAAAGGCCATAGGCTACCAATTATAATGAGAATGAGAATCCAATTTGGTTCAATACTTATTCAACATGTCCTGTTTTCTGTTTTCTGCACATTGTACTCTATGGTGTACTGTATTATTGTTCTTCTGACATGACGTGACCTGACTTGACAGCTTCCAGACTTTATGGTAAATGGCAAACATGGCAAAATGAACACAATGCAACTATGCAATGTTGCGCTGCTGCTGCAGCATACGTTCCTTTCCTACTTTAATTAAGCCAAGCCATGCCATGCCACGCCATCCCATGCATGCCTTGCTTTCTCTGAATTTAATGCAATTGGTAATCAGTCGCCTGCCTGCCTCCCTTACTCCATTATTACGGAATGTTAACTAACAACACTCGCAGTAGTAATACGTACAGTATATCTTTTTTTGCACAAGCAGCGGAGCATTTCACAAATTAATACAAACACATGTACACGAGGCGAGGTTGACTTGTATCTATCTATATCTATGTCTGTATGTCTGTATGTCTGTGGTTTTTTAGATAACCCAGCCCAAGAGTTGCTGGTTGGAGAAATTAGTTTTTTCTAATTTTATCCAGCATCAGCATGCAATTCATTACTTCACACAGGCAAGAGGCAGACCACATGCAATGCAAATACTCAAAATACAATGATGGCACTGGCACGGCTGGCAGCCGCCATGAACCATGCACCATGGCCGTGGCCATGATATTATTGTCTTTCTTGTCTCTCTTCTCTCGTGCCGTGTGCCCACCATGTGGAGGACACCCCATGATTCTAATCGACCACGATCACTATTGCCTTGCCTGCCACTGCTTCTACAACTGGGAAATGGGAATAAGATATCATCATCATGAAGAACAATACCGTACCGTATTTATTGTATATCTAGATCTATATCATCAACCTACAATTGTGGTTTTAGTTTTAGTTTTAGCTTTCGTTTGAATTATTTCACAACTTGGACCTTGAAAGTGAACAACAAACAAGCTTGTGCTTTGCCTGCTCTGCTGCGGCTGCCTGCATGCATGGAATTTATTGCGAAAATTTCGGTTGTTTTGTGTTATTCAATGTGTGATGAAAAGGTGTGCTTGAGTGCTTGAGCGTGGCACTTTGTGTAGTGTTTGCAGTTTGCAACTTCTCATGTTTTCGCCCTTTTCACCCACCATCATCATGCTCTTGTTCTTCTCTTCTTCAATATCGAACAAATAATTCTCACTTCTTCGGTCTAATACCTTTCTCTCTTTCATTTTGATGCCTATTGTGTTATGTACTTCTAGTATTGCAGTGTTTGTTGTGTGATGTGGGTTTCATTCACTAAAATCCCCAAAAATCCATTCGACCTTCTCTTTCTTCTTCTTGTGAAGTGTACGACCAACTCGTCCAATCCACTGTCATTTTGTGTTGTGGTATTTCTTAACATAGCAAATAACTTTGTCTACAGCCAAGGCACTTGGCTAGTTTAGTTGCGGCTGCTGCTGCTTGGTCTCGGTTGGCTGCATGTGGTCGGCTTTCCTGTCATTATTACATTACATTGGCCGTCTTTGACTTGACTTGACTTGACTGTCTACTATTCATTATCATCATCAAATTCCTTTCCTTTCTTTCCCTTTCCCTTCCCACTCGTTAGATTGCCAGAGCAGAGCAGAAGAGCAGAGTGCTAAATATTTGCACAACAACAGAAAGCAAGCTGCTTGCTGCTGCCTTGCTTCGTGACTCGTCGTGAGTGACACAAGTATTCCAATAAAACTCAAAATGCCAAAGCCAAAGTCAAAGTCTACAAAGCAAAGAAGACCATTCACAATTTATTTATGTAATGATGATGATGATGATGATGAAGGCACTTTCCACTTTCTCTTGCGTAAGATTTCATTGCATGGACAAAGTGCAGCCTATTTAACCGTAGAGTAGACGTTGAAAGGTGTTTTATTTATTTATGTTTACCTCTTGTACACACACATAAATACATAAACGTAGTACGTAAACGTAGCACGTAAACGTTAAAAACTTACCCATAGTGGCGTTTCTTAAATTGATGGTCAGCTAGACTTTTTGAAGTTGAGAATGATCGATCACAAACGTCACAGGTTAGTCCTTCATCTTCGTCATCTATAATTATTAGAGAACAGAGAACAGAAATGTCATTAGAAGAAGAAGAAGAAGAATGGTGTGTGTTTAGTTTAGCTTTGGTTTCTGATGGAACTGATGTTGTTGACTGTTGACAGAAGACAGATAATGCAATGCAACGACTTGAATGGAGAGAGGAGATAATGTAGAGAGAGATAATGGCCTTGAATTCAACAACAAATCCGTGAATGACATGACATCCTATTATTATAACCTTCTCAGACTTCTCACTGTTCACTGTGCTGTGCTGTCTGGCCATGGCTTCGGCTTCCAAGAAATCATCATTTGATGCAAAGGCACAAGGCAGAAAAGGTGTCTATTCTGTCTATTGAATTCATCTTCAGCCTCAGCCTCAGCCTCAAGCGTCTGCCCGCATTTGCATACAAGTTTTGACTTCCACGTACGCGTGCGTGTGCCGTGCCGTGTGTTTGCCATGCGTCATATGCGATGGAAGAATACAAAAACGAAACCTGAGCTTATATACTATTCAAGTATTCGAGAAGTATAAAATATAAATATTTATAGTATTCTGATGCGTTGCTGGCTGCTGACTCTCGTCTCACTCTAACGAAGGTAATGAGTTTCTATTTCTGTGATTCTATTATTTGCCACTTGCCAGTTTACTACTGCACTACGAGTACGAGGTAGAGTGTGTGTACTGATACTAGAAATACAAACTCCTTGGTGAATTGTATTGTATATTCTCAGTATTGTATTTTGTATGGATGGAGAGTTGAGAGGATATCGAATTGAAATCACGCACTCACACACTCATACACACACACATGTGGCTCGTACGTGGATGTAGCCGAGTAATAGTAATTTAATCAGGGTCTGGCCTGGAACTGCAATGCAGGACTTGGATTCTCTCTGTTCGCGTTCGGTGCTTCTTCATCGTGACAATAGAAACTAATAAAAATTTAAATACAATCAAATCAAATTCTCAACTTCGCATTTCGTATTCGAATTCACACAATAGAAAAGGGCAGACAGACAGACGATTCTCAGACGAGACGACAACAGTCAAGACAAGACAAGGCAAAGGCATATGGAGAAAGAAGACACGGACACGATCAGGATTCAGGATTCAGATTCAGATTTCATTCTACTATTCTACTATTCTATCAAATCAACTGAGAAGAACGGACACCAGTTTGATTGAATACTCTTTTACTCTTTTCCTTGTTCCACAGATGAGCTCTCATCTGTCTGTTAAGCTTATTCATCGAACTTTTCCAATCCACTGCCACCATGCAAGTTGATCAAGTAGCAAGGCAGGCAGAGGTAGACAATGCAGGCAAGAGAAGAGAGGAGAGGCAATGAAATGCAAAAGAAAATGAAGTGGAAAAATAGAAGAAAGAAAGAAGGAGAAGAAGAAAGAGAGAAAGATGAGAATCATCATCAAAGTTATTCGAGTACGAACGAAATGAAGAAGATGAAAACTCTACACAAAGCTTCCGCCGAGCCGCCGACTGAATTGGCAAAAACTCTGCTCATAAAAAAATAAGCCTCGATCGTCTTCTTTCGCTACTTTGGCTCATTGTATCTTGATCTTCCCTCTTTACCTCTTTATAATGTTTTCCAGTACGTACGAGCGTGAGTAACGGGAGCCTTCTTTCTTTTTTAGTACGTATTTGAAATGATATTAAAATATTCAAAATGATGAAGTTGTGCAACTTGAAAAGTACTAAAAACTTAAGCGGTAAAGTAAAAGCCTTTTCCACGTCATCCTCCTGCTGCCACTAAAGTTTCTAATGTATTATTGAACCAAGTAGAAGAAAAACCATTTCCCATGCATTACTAGCATTACTACATTTTTTATATTTTATATTGCATTACATTACATTACAGTTCATCATCATCATCATCTTCTTCTTCTTCTTCTTCACTTTATTTGCATCTTCATCATCTTATCTTCAACTTCAACCTACGCGTTTGCTTTCGCTGCAGCAGCAACTTAACAGATTGTGATTGCTATTTTGAATGCCTTGCCTTTGCCTATTTGTGGAAAGTTAGCGTGAAAAGTAATTTCACTGTCGTAACTCGTCAGTCATTCCACATCTTCTTCATCATTATTTTCATTATATGTACATAAAAATGAATTGAAATCTATTAGCAATTCTTTTTATGCATACGTCAACTCTCTCTTTTGCGTAGCTTTCAGTTCTGCACATCGTCTGCGTCTTTCGTTCACGGAGCAGCTCTTGAATCTTGAATCTAAGGAAGCTTCTTAGAAACGACGACGCGCACAAGAGGAAAAAACTAATTTCGAGTTCTTAATTCTCTCTTTAGAGATTTGACTGATTACGATTGAGAAATTGCGATCTCATAAAAGTATGTCACAATTTTTCGCCTTTTACTATTCATAAGGCAAGGGAATGCAGGCAATTGTTTGCTTATCGTGTAATGCAGAGCAAGATTGAGATTAGAATTTCTTTTCACATGTTTATAGTGTAGCAAAATCACATCTTCACATCATCATTTGATCATTTCTTGAAGGTTCAGTTCTTAATCTCGTTCTCTTTTCTTCATTTCCCTTCTAGTGCACAGTGCACAGCCTTTACGTAATTACGTCTTTTTGATACAAATTTCTTTGATAACTGATGCGAATCTTAATTTTAAATTAAAAAGTAAGTCAGTCCGTCTCCGTCTTAGAACGAAAATCAAGATTCAAGATTCAAGACTTACCAAAATCGGAGCCATCATCATCAGGTGTAGTTCTCATTCGATATTCATCCAAACTGCCATCATCATCATCA
>JAQIYH010000231.1:0-11411 GCA_034700885.1 Paratullbergia callipygos | reverse complement strand
TCGTATCTCTGTTCGAGTTGCACACTTGGTTCGAATATCACCATATCGTTGGGAACAAAATGGTCTCATTTCCGACCATTCATGGCTTCATCGTTTCCTCTACACGTTGACACGACTATTTCTCGCCACAAACCTTGCCATTATGTCTGTCCGTGTACCTACTGCACTCCTCGATCCACACACATCATCAAAACATCGTCTGGCTGCAGTAGTATACGTGATCCTGTTCACACTTCTCTCATTCGTATCACTCACCTTCACCGTCAAAGAATTGATGATTCTACGATGGACAAATCAATTTGTTGGATATTTTAGTGACGCACAAAAATTATATCTCAAAGAATCTATTCGAAAGGAGAAAGAGACGACTGAAAAAACGTTGAGTTTGAGCACATTGGGCTTAGCTGATATGATTGCATTGGAAATAACATTGAGTCCTCTCTTGATGTCGTTTCCAGGATTGGGTAACTATCTTTGTAAGAAACCGATTATCTTCTGTATTTTGAAAACCTCACTAATCACAACAGCAACCCTATCTGTACTATTGACTTTTTTTTATTTTCTCCTCCTTTCAGGGATTCCAGATTCACCTTCTTACCTCGGATCATTACTTCCCATAGATGGACCCAACGCTGTCATGTTCTTAATCGTAGGAGGCGCCATCGAAGTATACGTCTGCATGATTGGATTTGGTATGCTTGCAATGTTGTCAAATCTGGCATTCATTTTCATTCCAAATCTCATTTTTTGGATGGATGAAATCAAAGTAAAGAAGCCTGGTTGTAGCAGTGAATTTACAATTGACAACCTTCGTACACCTTCACATGCACTTCATATGTATCGCTGCCTTCAACTCATCGTCCGACTAACAAATAATGTTTTAGCACATGGGTTAATTGAGACTGTTCACACTGGATCCATTGGACTACCAGTGCTTTGTAATGTCATTCTGATCTCCTTTCATAAAGTCCTGACATTCTCTGCAATGATGGCTTTTGGAGCAATAATGTTGCTTGAGATCTCGTTCCTCGCATTCTCTCATATAATGCTTGGCAATGTTTCCAAAGTCTCACGTGCATTTATCAGCAGTTGGTTACGGAAAAGTGATATGAATGAAAATGATCGTCGATTATTGAGGAAGTATGTAAAGTCATGTGCAATATTACGGTTTGATATTGGATCGTATGGATCATTTCAACGACTTGGTGCAATACGACAAATTGGACGTACAATTGCTTATACCGTGAAAATCTTGGTCACAATGAAACATTCCCATTAATGAAGTTCAATTCAGCGAATCCCCGAATCTATTGAGTCTCAAGAGCATTTTCAAGTAATTTGTAATTGTAGTGGCTATGCTATTATATCAATAACGCAACGTGGTAAGTGCTTAGTGTTTTAAATGTTTGACCACAATCCACAACGCAGCAGCAGTTTGACCACTGAATTAAATAATATAGTAAAATAGTGTAGTAGTACATTGGTTTGAATTGTATTTCTACTGGGCTGCATAGCAAAAACGAGAAAGTGTTTCGGCTGGAGAAATGGAGAACGCGGACAGTGGAAAGGAAGTTCTTGTAAAATGAATGGTGTCCGCACGTGGATACTTCTTCCTTTATCAATAATTCCTCTCCCTATAAAATTCCAATGCTTGCACCTTGTACACATCCACAATGTCACCACAACGTGATACAACTAATGGTTAATTACTTGTTCTTCACATTTTTTATTTATCTTTAGTAGGAATTTGGTTCACAGTTTTGTCACACGGTCGAATAATTCACATTCGTATTTACGTATGCAATTCCACCAGGAAAGAAAGGCAAAATGTTTCGGTACATTGTGTGTTGAATTATTTCAGTTTTGTTGTCAATCTGAGTCAGTAGTGAAGTTAGAACTTAACTTCTTCCATTCGATCGTCCATTTTGTTGGACATGAACCTTGTATTCAAATTGTAGAATTGTATTGTTGGAATTCTTATTTCAGCATATGACCATTGAATCTTATCCAAAATGATAAAGCCATTTAGTCTCAAACTTCTTCGTGTCTCTGTTTGGGCTGCACACCTGTGTCGAGTATCACCGTATTGTTGGGATAAGCAGCGAAATTGTATCATTTCTGATCATTCATGGATCCATCGTCTGCTCTACACTGGGACACGGCTATTTATTGCTACATATCAACTCATAATGTCTGTTCGTGTAATTAATGCCTTGCTCGACCCCAAAACATCAACACGATTTCGTGTAATGCCAATGGTATACTTGATCTTGTTCTCACTTTTGTCATTGACACTGCTCATCCTAACCGTCAAGGAAGTTGTGGTATTGCAATGGGTGAATCACTTTTTAAAGTATTTTACAACAGTTCAACAAACATATCTCAAACCATTATCGATTCAAAAGAGCAAAGAATACACTGAAACGTTGAGTTTGCGGTTAATTGACATCGTCGCATTGCAACTGACATTAGCTCCAATTTCGATGTCGTTTCCGATATTTGGTCTGTATTTATGTGAGTAACCAAAGCATTACATTTACAGCAGGAATTTCGATTGTAATCACAGTTCTAATTGTAATCTTCTTGTTTTGTTTTGTGTATCAGTGATTTCAGATTCGCCTGCCTATCTCGGCTCATTACTTCCCAAAGATGGACCCAATGCTCTCATGTTCATACTAGCTGGAGGAGCCATTGAAGTTTATGTTAGTACAATTGGATTTAGTCTGTTTGCAATGATGTCAAATCTTGCATTCATATTTGTTCCAAATCTTGTCTTTTGGCTGAATGAGATAAAAGCAAAGAAAGCTGGTGACAGTAGTAAGTTCGCGATTGCCAAACTTCATGATCCTCCTCATGCACTGCATATGTACCGTTGCCTTCAAATCATTGTTCGACTAACTAACAATGTCTTAGCACATGGTTTCATTGAGACGGTTCATACTGCTGCCATTGGATTAGGAGTTCTGTGTAATGTGATTCTGATTCACCTTCATGTAATTCTGAACTCCTCTGCAATTGTAATATTTGGTACAATATTGGTGGTTGCGATCTCATTCTTGGCATTCTCACATATTATGCTTGGTCATGTTTCTAAAGTCTCACTTGCATTTGTCACCAGTTGGTTACGGAAGGGTGATATGAATGAACTAGATCGGCTATTACTGAAGAAGTATGTCAAGTCATGTGCAATATTACGATTTGATATTGGATCGTATGGATCATTTCAACGACTTGGTGCATTACGACAAATTGGACGTACAATTGCATATACAGTGAAGATTTTGGTCACTATGAAACATTCCCATTAAAGTAATCAAATCTATTCAATCTTATCATGTTCCTGATCACCTGCTGATCCTGGTCTCGTTAGAATTCCAAGTTCCCAACTAAGTGTAATATCTAATCTAGAATAGTAATATGAAGTATGGTGTTGCAATTCTGTCAAATCTACTCATAAGGTGTTCCAATAAATTGCCATCTCTTTGCTCTTAGTTCTCATTCACATTTAGTACCTTTGTTTTGACAATTTCTGAGGTCAATAATTGATTTCAGTTCGTATCTGCTCATTTCATTGATTTATCATGCATTGAAATGAGGAAATGGACCTTGACTTCCTTGACATTTCTTTCCAAGAAGTGTATAATTCTCTAACAATATCCAACACATGCAGACATGCACTCAAGTAAAATATAACACTCGTATATTGTAATTAGATGAATCTCACATACATAACAATAATAACAAAGTCAGTTGCAGAAATATCCTCACTGAGAAGTATTAATTTTTGTAGCTTGCATTACTTGCATACTCACGTCACTCACGCTACGTCAGTGTATGACTTGTCATGCACTTGTCATTGAAAGCTATTGCTATCTGCCTCTTTCGTGTTTTAGACTAATGTAACTGCTACATGATGGATGAAGTCAATGTTTTGCGACTTGCCAAGTTCTTTTGATTTTAATTCAGAATCCATATGCGAATACTGTCATTTAAAAGGAAGTCAATTTCTTCAAAGTGCAATGACGGGTTTCATGTCGCATGTCTTACCTTAATCAATGTCTTCAAGTTTCTGTTTTCAATGGATCTCCAAGTAGTCAAGTTAAGCAGCCACTACTGTGAGTTCATCCAATAGGTCAAGTCATATCTGCATTACTATTTTGTTTATGCCACTTTAAGTGTTGACATTGGGTCCATTACAAGTTGTGGAAAACGTTTACTCGGTCAGTAACTCGGTCGGTCAGTTTGGTTGGCAAAGACGAAGGCCTATAAATAGAACTTCGTTCATTGAATTGCTGCAACTTTTTAATTGATTATTATTAACTCCATCAAATATGATAAAGCCCTTTAGCCTGAAGTTGCTCCGTATCTCAGTCGGGGCAGCCCATTCATGTCGTATATCACCATATCGTTGGGACAAGCAACACAACATTATCGTTTCCGACCACTCGTGGTTCCATCGTCTTCTCTACACTGGGACACGGATATTTATGGCTGCATATCAACTCATTATGTCGGTTCGTGTAATTAATGCACTGCTCGACCCAAACACATCGACACGCTTTCGTCTGATACCAACGGTCTACTTGATTATATTTACACTTCTCTCGTTCATACTCCTCATTTTTACCGTGACGGAAATCGTGATTTCGTACTGGGCAAATCAGTCTGTAGAATATTTTAGGTCGGCGCAACAAACATATGTCAAACCATCGATACGAAAGAGCAAAGAATATGCGGAGACATTGAGTTTGGAGTTTACTGATATCGTGGCATTGCAAATTACATTTTGTCCTGTCCTCATGCCGCTTCCAGTTCTTGGTCTGTATGTTTGTAAGTTGATGTATTTATAATGAGATATAAGAAGTTCATATCTACTTTATATTGTCTTATCAGGGATACCTGATTCGCCTGCATATTTGGGTTCACTATTTCCCAACGAAGGACCCAACGCAATTGCATTCTTTTTCCTTGGAGGGGCCATCGAAGTTTATGTCTGTCTAATTGCATTTAGTCTCTGTGCAATGATGTCAAACTTTGCATTAATTTTCATTCCAAATCTCATCTTCTGGCTGGATGAAATCAAAGTAAAGAAGTCTGGAAAGAGTAAATTCACAATTGCCAAACTTCATGAGCCTCCACATGCACTTCACATGTATCGTTGCTTTCAAATCATTGTCCGAACCACTAACAATGTCCTGGCACATGGTTTCATTGAGACGCTTCATACTGCAGCCATTGGACTACCAGTTCTGTCAAATGTCATTCTGATCCACTTTCATGGAATTCTGACCGTCTCTGCAATGATAATATTTGGTGTAATATCGACGGTTACGATCTCATTTCTCGCATACTGCCATATTATGTTTGGTCATGCTTCCACAATCTCACGTGCATTTGTGAGCAGCTGGTTACGGAAAAGTGATATGAATGAAAATGATCGTCGATTATTGAGGAAGTATGTAAAGTCATGTGCAATATTACGATTTGATATTGGATCATATGGATCATTTCAACGACTTGGTGCAATACGACAAATTGGACGTACTATTGCTTATACTGTGAAGATCTTGGTCACGATGAAACATTCCCATTAATGAAGTTGAATCTGATGAATCTTATGTCTTCCCTGGTTCTAGTGTCATGTCAAAGGTCTCAATTAAGTTTATATTTTAGTCTCAAAACGCACACAAATGAATTGTCATTGTTGTAGTCTTGATTGTCATCGTTCATCCACATTTACTCGCAAGCTTTGTTTTGGTGAAACGACTCGTTTTCCTCTTTTTAAAGTCAATTGATTTTTGCTCGTATTGCTCATTTCAATAATTTATTGTGCTTTAAAACAAGAACACGGATCCTTGACATTATGTGCTCTGAAAGTCAATGCCTCCACCAACAACACAACTGCTCAAGTAAAATTCTAACACTCGTTGTAATTGGATTAATCTCACCTGCTATAAATAGTAAAATTGGGACTTTGTTCGAGTTGCAGAAATAATTGCAAAAGTGTTCCTGAAATATCCCGCTTGAAGTGACAGGTTTTACAATTTTAATCAATGAAGGAATCAAGGTGATGTACTCCAGTCTTTGCTATATTGCTATCTGTCTTTTTCGTGTTTTAAGCTAAATTGCTACTGCATGATAGATGAGGCCCAGTTCATGTCTTCCAATTTACAATGTCTTTTGATTCAAACTCTCAATCCACATGAAAATATTTCTCTCAAAAGAAAGTTAAGCTATATTAGCTAACTCTTGCAAGGGAAAATCATGAATTGTTTGTAGTCATTCATTGCAGATTGCAGTGCCATACCTTGTTTTGTTCGTATCAATAATTCCAGTTTGTTATCCATTTACTTTCTCCAAGCCCAAGCCAAGTAAGTAGGTGGTCAGAATGGTTGCAGTCAATAATTCAGATTTAAACTTCATTACTTTTTGTGTTTTTGTTTTTGTCCCGCTATCTGACTTGGGTTCACTTGCAAAAGTCACTCAGTCAGTCAGTCAGTCAATCAGTTTGAATGGGTTAAAATGGGTTAAAGTCGAAGGTTAAATGTAAAAACTCACTGTTGCAATTCCTGACTCGAGAATTAATTTTATTCAGGGTAGAATGAATTGTAGATTGAAGTTGCTTCGCATCTCTGTAAATGCTGCACATTGGTGTCGAATATCACCTTATTGTTGGGACAAGCAAGTAAATGGTATCATTTCCGACCATTCTCGGTTCCATCGTCTCCTTTACACTGGTACACGACTATTCCTTGCCACATATAATGGAATAATGTTTGTTCGTGTAGTAAATGCATTGCTCGACCCCAACACATCAACACGATTCCGTCTAACTCCAATGGTGTACTTGACCCTTTTTTGTCTCCTCTCATTCGTACTTCTCATCTTCATCGTGAAAGAAATTATAATTTCACAGTGGGCGAATCAATTTTTAGGATACTTCAGTGGTGCACAACAAACATATGTGGAGCCATCGGCACGAAAGAGTACAGAATATACCGGAATGTTGGGTTTGGGGCTCACTGATCTAGTGGCGTTGCAAATGACATTGAGCCCTCTCCTCATGCCGCTTCCGATTCTTGGTCTATATTCTTGTAAGTTGAATACGTTGCAAAATTTCAATCGGCATTCTGTTTCTAATTGTGCTCTAATTTCTATATTATTGGGCTTTCTGATTCACCTGCGTATTTAGGGTCATTATTTCCTACAGGAGGACCCAATGCCGTCTGGTTCTTTTTCCTAGGAGGTGTCATCGAAGTCTACGTCTGTGTGATTGCATTTAGTCTCTTTACAATGGTAACAAATCTTGCATTCGTATACGTTCCAAATATCATTTTTTGGATGGATGAGATCAAAGTAAATAAGTCTGGAAAGAGTAAATTCACGATGGCCAAACTACATGAACCTCCACATGCACTTCACATGCGTAACACGAAAGATTGCATACGACATTTGGCATACGCGTATCGTTGTCATGTATCGTTGTCTTCAACTGATCGTCCGACTAACGAATAATGTCTTGGCGGATGGGTTAATTGAGACTGCACACACTGCGGCCATCGGACTCTCAGTTTTGTGTAATGTCATTCTGATCCACTTTCGTGGAATCCTGACCCACTCAGCAATGGTAATCTATATTTCGGTAAACGTGGGTACAATACTATTCCTCGCATTGTCACATGTTATGCTTGGTCATGTTTCCAATGCCTCACGTACATTTGTTAGCAACTGGTCACGTAGGACTGATGTGAAAGAACTTGATCGTCGATTGTTGAAGAAGTATGTCAAATCATGTGCAATACTTCGGTTTGATATAGGATCGTATGGATCATTTCAACGAATTGGTGCATTACGACAAATTGGGCGTACGGTTGCATACACCGTGAAAATCTTGGTTACTATGAAATACTCCCATCATCAAATGTGTTAAATCTCGTATTCAGTGTCGGCAGGCTAACTTCTAGTTGCTCATATGTGAAGTATGTAAGAATGATTCCAATTTTTATTGTGTAAATCATTTTGATTGAACTATTGTAATTCTGCCAAAACTATATTTAATAGCCCAAGTGGATTAGTCTGTAAATCAAATGTCTAGACCGAAATGTTATACCTGAATAAATGAGAACAAAATTCTTATAATCTCCCATTAAATTGCCATTTACAACATCTGCTGCTGGATTGGTTTTGTAGCGCCCACTATAAATTCATACTATTCGCCCATTTGGTAAAATTGATCGAATCAAATTTAATTGAGACAAGGGACGAATGGACCAGAAGCACATGATTTTTGCCCACATCATAATCGCCAACATCTGTGTTTATCCAGTGACCTTCTCACACTTGCTGTAATTGGAGGGAGACGTAAGACTTTATGTAATTCTAAATATAAAATTTTCATACTCTCATCCTCCAAGCACACTCTCATATTATGCTTGGCTGTGCGTATAAAATGTCACGTTCTTTTGTCAGCATGTGGTCAGGCAAAACTTATTTAGAAGTTGATCGCCATCTTTGAACAAATATCTCCGGTCATGTGCTACCCTTCGATTTGATATCGGATCATATTGGTCATTTCAACGACTTGGTGTATTTACGACAAATTGGACGTATCATTGGAGTGTATAGAGTGTCAAGATCTAGATTACTAAACTCTGAAACATTCTCGATGAAATGAGGAATTTCTTGACATAATCATTTATGAGCCTGGTGCAGAAGACCCAAGGTCAGTTTGAATGGTTGGAAGTCGAACCATTCTACAATGAAGGACTAACGTGAAGCCCGTATGCTTCAATTTAATTAACTTTGCAGTTTGCAGTACTATTTTGGAAAATGAATCGAATGAGACGGATGAAATGTTTACCAAAGTACATTCGAGCAGCACACAACTACTTAGACTACAATACAAATTCAACAAACAACGAATGGGTGGATTTATGCTCCACAAATCGTCAATAATTCCTACAAGCAACTTGCAACGTTGACATCCCGTAACTTATGTATAAAGAAATCGCGTAACTTTTTACTTCATAACACAACGAACAATTTGACACTGGATGAGTTAAGCGAGAATTGTATTTTCTTGGTCAGCAGGCCAAATCGTTTCCCAACCATAAACTATGGAGCCCTGAAGTTGGTTATAGGTTTTGATACCTATATAAATACAAGTTCATTTGCTCAACTTGATTTGTTTCAATGTCAGGTCCACGTATCCCACCTTCGCAATTTATGAGCCCTGAAAGTGGCTGAACATCCTCGAAATATGTTTGTCTTTTGCAGAACAAAGCAAGCAATTGTAAAGCAGTTCGCAGGCACGAACGTATCAAAATTTAATTAATAGTCGTCACTTGTCACTCAAGTCACAGCAATAAAACAAGTGCGAAAGGGAAACTCATCAAAGTTTCATTGCACATTTTGCCATCGTCTCGAAAGTCTCGATGTGTTTGCCTTCGACTCGTGTGCTTAATGCTGTAGTTTATGATGTGCAGCGTTTGCCATCAAATCCACTTTACATGGAATAATTCCAATATCATGAATAAAATGGTGACTTTTATACTGTACACTCAAACTTGACCATGAAGGTATGAAGTTCCTCTTTGTCGTTTCTAAATTTTTAAGTTCCGACATTTCCCAAAATGAAAAAAGGTAAACTGGTAAAATTGTATTTGTGCATTACTCAAATTAAAGAGTTGTGTCCGTACTCTCTTCTGTACTGGTGTTGGTGGGTTGTCAGTCAGATCTCTTTAAATAAGATGATATCCCAATTCAATTTGAAATTAGTCTCTTACTCCATCACTGCTGCGTACCGTTGGCACGTAACACCTTTTTATTGGGATTACGCTTCTAATCGCATGGTCCTATCCACATCAAAGCTCCATCGAGCAATGTACAACTTGACTCGGCTGATGATCATCATACATCAAATCTTTATCACAGTCCACGTAATCCTTATTATGACCAATCCAATTTCAATTCCCAAAGTACGTCTTTTGGTTTCACTGTACTGGCTTATTCAAACAATCTTCGCCCTTATGGTGTATGGATTGTCAATAAATGAAGTGGAATGTGTGCAATTTACAAACCAAGTCTTTGGATTTTATCTTCATTCTCAAGACTTGTATTTGAAATCATCCGTCAAGAAGAGACTTGAAGCAAGACATCCGAAATTCTCGCAAATTAAAAATTATCAACTGATTATCACAATTGGTGAGAGTGAAATCTTGGCACTGATGCTAACGAAGTGTGCTAAAGTGGTTCCATTCTGTGCGATGGCTTTCTTCTTAGGTAATCTCAGCCTATTTATGATATTTGATATGAGCATCGGTTCAATTCTTAATTGAATATTTACACTTTCTTGTCCGGTGCGTGTACCACTTGCAGGTAATCCTCAATTCAGAATTGCTGTCGGTTTCTTCATTCCATCCGATGAATGGTATTCTGATTGGCTCTTTCTTCTTGGCATGATCATCGAAGTTTATTTTATCTATATCTTGTGCTTGTTATTCGCAATGGTTGGAAACATATCCATGAGTATGATTCCAAATCTTCAATTCTGGATAAGAGAAATGAAATGGCGATTAGGTCATGTCCACCTGTTCGATTTAATATTGGATCATATGGTTCATTCCAGAAACTTGGTGCGTTGAGACAAACGGGCCGAATTATTTTATACACTGCTAAAATACTGGTCACGATGTCTTTTCGTCGGGCAGCTTCTCGTACATAATTAGTATTTGCGAATATTTATTATGTATTAAAAACCAGAAACCACTTCAAAAATTATCTTATCAACGTGAATGAATGTACTACAATAGACTGGACTCGCAGTTAGTTGGAGTTAGTGTAGTTGAATTGTTTGCTCTTTTGGAACCTAGCCAAACACAGGGCAAAATGAAACCGGTTATATATCCATAGGCTCAAAAGTGGCATATTACATAATCTAAACTTGATTTGATACAAAAAGTTTGTCGTACGGCCGTGGCCTTGAAACAGGTTTGTGTATAATTTTGTGCTCTCACCCTGAATTTTCTTTACAAACGTTGGAGCTTCAGTTCAGTTTGAAATCAGAATCGAGACGGATCAGTTGAGACAAAATTTAATTGTGTTGCGTATTAGGCGTTAATAAGACATTCATCGGGGATGGCTACAAGTCCGGACGACTCAAAAGGAGCATCTGCCCTTGATGCCCTCATCGTCGGCGCTGGATTCTCTGGTCTCTCAATGTTACACAAACTCCGTCGTGAACAAGGATTACGTGTGACCGTGTACGAAACTGGGGCAGCCATTGGAGGTACCTGGTACTGGAATCGTTACCCAGGTTGTCGTGTCGATTCTGGTATTCCAATTTATCAATTCCAATTCTCTGACCCTGATCTACATGCACAGATTTGGAATGATTTCGAATGGAAAGAACG
>JAQIYH010000230.1:0-11413 GCA_034700885.1 Paratullbergia callipygos | reverse complement strand
ATCGCTGCAACTTGACATATGTTGGTAATTACGATAATGCA
The DNA here is from genome assembly GCA_034700885.1 of Paratullbergia callipygos. Lineage (NCBI taxonomy): Eukaryota > Metazoa > Arthropoda > Collembola > Poduromorpha > Tullbergiidae > Paratullbergia > Paratullbergia callipygos. Next base: position 11,372 of record JAQIYH010000230.1, on the reverse strand, counting down.
GTTGCATAATGTAATTATGGTGTAATGAACTGCATACTCAATAATAATATAAGACCATTCTGCCCTATTTGTCGATTCTACTTCCAATCTAGTGCCGTAGCGAATTGCCGTGGAGGATTAAAATGGGTGAAGTAAATCCATCATAGATTGCTGTTTCTTAATTTGGAGCTTGGTCAGAGTCCTAGAAAAGAGGCAAAGATACAATATGACATATGAGATGTGCAGCTTGCATCAAAAACCTGACACCTAAACTCCACAAAATCATCGGTTCAATTATTCCCTCAGTTGCTGTTGTTCAGTGCCTTTCCCTGATACCATTGTCAATACTGATGTCATCATGTAGTAGTTTTCTTAAATCTCCTTCAGATCTTTATTTCGTAATTGCAGGTGAATCGTTATCATGGATTAAGATAGTGGGTCAACCAATGGAGCAATTATTACATAACCCCCAGAGCAATTTAAAGTGGTCTACGGCGTTTTCACGAATTTCGACTGAGCCCCTTTTCTCACTGTTCGAAGCCATTGATATCAATGTGGTAAACAGTAACTATAAAAGAACGAGACTCAGGTTGCTTCTACTTGGAGTTTTGGTTGTAACTTCTTCGTCTATTTAAATTCTGAAAAGCGAGAAATTGCAAATGTCAATTAAATGCACAGAAGCCGAAACACTAAACATCTTCAGAACATGAATAGTTATCTTGAAGATAACTATTCATGACAAACCCAAGTCAAACAGGGCAATCTACCAGGGATGATGATTGCAAGTCATACAACACAAAATGTATTTTAACAATCGCAAAAGGAACTTTATCAGATGTGAGATTCTTGAAGAATATTAAAGTAGTGGAGTACGAATTGAGAATACAAACAAAGCAAATATTGAAAAAAACTTAGAAAATTGTTGAGTCGATTCAATTAATGCTGACCCGACCCGAATACACATTGGAGTATTAATAAAATAAAATTGTGGGTGACACACATTTTCGCGTGGTTTAAGATTTAATTTAGAATATTCTACAATCTTGTTATGTAGCTAACTGCTAGCTGCTGAAGTGTTCAAGTGTTCTTTGAAGTGCGGCGAATGCAGAAATTTTAATTTCAGAGCCAATATGCATTTCACTTAAATATTTGCAATATTAACAAGTGAGCCGCCATTTGGAAGGGGTTGTTATTTGGCTCGTCAGTTTTAGTTTCTTGGGTTGGCTTACTATTGGACAAACAGTACAAATATCAACGCGTACGTGTACTTGTATCCGTCGATGACTCGTCGAAATAATTCAACAGACATAAACAGCAAGTGTGAAATATTTATGTACATATTTGATCCTGCTCTTGTAGAAAATAGAATATGAAATGGAAAACTCTTCATTGAAATTCATGAAACTTTAGCGACCGACTCGAGTCTTGCAAGGAGAAAAAAAGTAGTAAAATTGTGGATTAGAGCAGAAAGAACACGCCAGCAACTGTTACACACACTTGTTAACCATCTCTAGTCGAGCATGTAGCGTTGTGCCTGACTGCGACATGAGGTTAATATTTACTGCCAGTGCCAGTGCAATGTTCGATGTTGTAAGAACAAAGATGAAATTGTATTTTCTACAAGTATCAAAAAATTCGCAATAAGGACTCCGAACGACTGGTCTGAGAGTCTACTCACTCACAAAGTCAGCTGAATATGGCTGGCTCGCCTCCTTTTGTAGAAATAGAATTGTATTCGATTTCACCAGGTTTCAAATTTCTTGCTCTGATCCTCTTCAAAGAAAGAAACCAGAATCTGTTGTGTTGTGGTATGAATTTCTACAGACCTTGTTCCAGCATAAAGTACAAGTACATTTCATGGCGGTATTGTACTTTGGACCATGACCGTGCAGCTCCAAAAATTTATATTTGTAACAATACCAACCTTGTAATTCCCTTTACACCCTTTCTGACGCTTCTACAGTTTTTATTTGTTCGACTAATCGACTTTTTTTTACTTACATTCTTTCACTTTACTTCGCTTTCGTAGTATTCGTAGTAGTAAGCTGTTTGCATTCTCCAGTTTAAAAGTTCACCGTCTTTTGACTTTTAAACAACTCTCTCCGGTATTTTGTCAGTTTCATAGTTCGTTGTTCTTTCTTGCATTCAACACAGTGAAATATTTGTATTTCTATGCGCTTGTGTCTTGTACTTTCTTTGAGAACGAATTTGAGACTCATGCAATAATAATTTGTCCCAATATACAAGAATAGAAATTGTGAACTGGTGGAAAGTTCGACACTAAATTGTTCGTAGTTTTGTAATGCCGTGTCGTAATTGTAGTCACACATCGGATGTTTGTTTTTAAATAATGCGTACCGTGTAGTCACTTTTTATATGTGTCAAGTTATCAACGTCTCATGATTATTGTGAAGTCACTGAATTCCTTCAGCAACTTACTAAACTCACATGCATATCCAATACTGATTTGATCTCATTTCATTGCGTTGCAACTTTTGCAATTTTTGTCAGTCAAAACTTCATGATGTGCCGATCAGCCGTCGTCTTACACTTCTTGACAATGCTCATCACATTTGTACCATTTTCTACCATCACCGCCTTTTCTCCTACTTCGAAAACATGGCGAATGAATACAAATTTTGACAACAAGAACAATTGGATTGGATTTGGTGGTAGCAATAGCAAGATAAATTGTTCACAAAATATATTTTCATTTCCAATGGACATGGAACCAACTGTCATATCATTTCCAAAAACATCTCTAGACACTCAAACAGCTACAATATTTACGAAAGATATTCTACTACCAAGGAATGGATACTTTGTATTCCAAAATGGTTCAACGATTTTTTATAATTCACCAACCGACTCATGTCAGAGTGTGGGTAAGTACATAGTCGTGTGGTACAAGCAACTTCAACTTTCTAAAGTGACCCATATAAAATAAAACTGTAGAGTTTGAAAAAATGAAGATCGAAGCGATATGGATTTTATAAATGATGTCATAAATTCCAATAAATGTGAGGAATGATATAATGCAATGCTTTTGAACATTGTTCATTCCAATGGAATTTCTGTCGCAATCACAACCTTAGACTATAAGAATGAATCAGGTTATAAAATAATGACGATTCTTGCGTGCCTTCTTTTCTTCCTCGACAGAATTTAAATTCGACCGCACAACTCGTGCAGATTGGTTCAATGCAAATAACTGGATTGCAACTGGGGTGGTTGAAGATAAAGGCTCGCTTAATTGGCAAGCGGTGCCACATGTGGAGCGAGTACCTTGTCAATATGATACAGTCATTTTTCCATCTCAAAACACTTTTCATATCGACATTTCGTCAAATGTTGCAGTGTCAAAATTCTTGCTTGGGAATTTGGTAATAACTTCATTTGCCATCATTTTACCATTGTTAGTTGATAAATTTGTGAGCCCTGAATTTATTCCAGGAACTGTCATATAATGAAGTTGCATTTATGATGACCTCAGAACTGGGCAAAGTCCAGTTCTTAAAGAGACCAGAAATAACATTTGACCTCAAAAATATTTCGCAACAAGACAATGACGACTCAATTTGCAACAATTATAAACTTGAAATGAAACGAAAGGTTTGTTTGTTGTATGTTTGTACGCTTACTATCGTAGATTTGTTTACTTTCGAAGTCTTGTCTGGACTGGACAAGGTGATTTATTTTAGCGTACATGTTTGATTGAGGAAATTGATACATTTTTGACACCCGAGATTCAAACTGTTTCATTGAATTAGTACAGTATACTCTAGTTCAGAGGAGTAAAAGTATCATATTCTAAATTCTAATACATTCCAGATCTGTTCAAAAACTCTGTGCGATGATGATAATGGAAGGAACGAAGAGGAATGTTCAACTCCATTTACACCCCATGGCTTTTGTTGCCCAATTTGTGGTATGTTTATTTCATTTCAAACAAATGTTGTAATGCAATCTTGTTTGGAATTGTTTCTGCAATTACATTCTCACATCAGTGTATCTGGCTTGACTTTCGGTCTGTCATTATTTTCAAGTCTCAATACAACTCATTGAAAGAAATGAATCTGCACACATCAGTAAACCATTCCGCATTATTCGCATCAAACAGTCCGCCCGTATTGAAACAAATTTGGAAAATCAATGCAAAGCTAGAGTGTGAGCTATGAACGGTGATTGTGATTTCAATTAACGTGCAGGTTGACAATTTGCAAATGGAAGAACACGGTTCTTGATACTACTTGTAGAATTTGGTGCAATGAAAACCGTAAGAATTTGTAAGGCAAAAGAAACAAAAGGTGTTTTGGTTGAACTATTTGAACAATTCACACTGCATTACGATGTACGACAATACAAAAGTTCCATTGAACTGTTTGCTTTTTGCTAGAATTGTGGCGGAGGCTAGGCACGTGCTCCGAATAACATTAACTCACTCACCCCATGGGACTAGAAACAATCAGATTGAAATGAAATTTAGTTTCAAGAATGGACGATGCAAATGTCAAAGTAATGAACTGTAGTGGTAATCCAGGGTTCCAGGGGACTTGCCGGTGTTATACATGCTCTGTATACAGGATTGCTAGCGCGCATATGGAGGTGACAAATCAAGTCAATCAGGAAAGGAAAATAAATTCATAAGAAATACGCAAAGTTGAATGCGCAAACAAAAAAGTTTGAAATGTGCGGAGTGCAAACTTGTCAGATGAAAGGTGGCCAAAGCCAAATTCAATGTCATATGATTCACAATACTGTAGTTGTAGTTCAAATATGTTATATTTTATTAATGAATTCAGTGCCCCTTGAATGACCACACTCACCAGTCACCACCACACATGTGTCTGTTGGCGTATTTTCAGGTTTTCACTTGAAGATCGAACATCAAGGTAATCTTCGTCTAATACCTGTCAGAACTAAATTGGAAAGCCTTGTCAAGTCATATCACTTGGACTCATCATCCTCCAGCAGCAGCAGCAGCAGCTCTTCAGACGACACCACAGGACAAGAAAGTCAAGTAGGCATTTATGTGACACGCTATGTTCGGAAATTTGTTCATATTGTCTTCATTCCGGCGGCATCAACAGCAGCAGCAGGAGACCAAAATGGTGGAGAAAGTAAAATGAAAAGAGCGAACGTGAGAAAACTCATCGATGAGCTCAAGATTTTCCTTAACCAAGGTATGAACGTACGTTTTGCGTCTGTATACGTAATACACGATTCTTAACTTCTGCTCGCACTTGCTTCTAACTTTTTACGTTGCGGAAAAATACAGCAAAGAGTTTAGTTTAGTCGACTACTATTTTTTCATGAACTTCCTAACAATGTGTTTCTTCACTTTACTCAATGGATGCAACGGAGATAAGTACCGCCTTGCAATACGCATGTTATACCAGCCTCTTGTATCAAGAGCAGCAGCAGCAGCATCGGTAACAATGAGCGAATATTAAGTTGTTGTTGTTGTTGATATTGTGCTATCCATACGAAAGTTACGTAAAGTTACGTAAAGTTACGTAGAAGATGGATACAGTTAAACTTCTATGAACTGGAACTTCTTTCTCGATACTGCTGCATCGAATTCTGACTTTCTTATTCCACTGTGCAGTGTTGTGTATTGCAGTGCCTACGCACGTTTCCACGCACGCTACTCACGCTAGACTCTGTACGCACTTTTATCATTATGCTCACTTGACCGTAAATAAACTAAGCTCACATGACTGGAATTGTAATTCAGAAGCAAAAGCTGCATCTTCTTGCATTCGCACTCGCAGTCTTGTAACTCGTGGTGTACTCGATATGTGAGTTGCGACAATAATACCAAAAGAAGAAACCGAAACGAAGAGAAAGAAACCAAAAATCGCTCGATAACGTTTACTTTTCCATTTGAAATGCATTTCATTTATTATAGATGATGGAAGATATAGAAAAGAAGCTTATGCCTTGTAAATGCTTTGGTGCGTTGGTTGGCTGCTGGAGATGAACTCGAGCGGCATGAGGTCGATTCTCAATAAAAAGAATGAAAGAAACCATTTAATCACTACTTTCACGTTCCTGCTACTGCTGCATCTGCACTGCTGCCTTTCCATACTTTTGCTTTCCCATTTCTTGTGAGATACTCTGGTGGATGATTTAGTTCAATTAAGTCACATGCCATGTTCTTGTAGTAGTAAGTTGTAACTCTTAAGTCTTAACTTCCTGCTTCTGCTGCTGTCTTAGTTCTGCATTCTGCTCAACTTTCGTTCTTGACTGCCACAGTTCTTATTTGTTTGCTTAGTTGAGGTTGAAGATTCATAGACGTGTACACTCTAACTTAAGCTTGAGCCTTGTAATGATGAAGGATTCCAGAACAAATATGTACATTTCCTATTAGCTTGTTTTTTATTGATTATAACACACACGCACACGTACTTAAATGTTTATTATATTCCTTTGCTCTCACATCACAGATCAACAAGTGGTTTCCGTCCAGCTGAGTGAATCATGGGGTGAAGATGCAATTCCAAGTACTGGTGAATTAGAGTCGTCCACTGGATTAAATGGAGGCGTCATTTTCCTCATTATCTTAATTATACTCATTTGTGGAACCTTTCTGTTCATCTACTTGTGGAACAAACGTGGGTAAGTTCAATGCCAAGAGGCAAGATGCAGTACGAATTCTTTCTTGTAGTCTGGTCTTGAAGGCAAACAGCTTCCGGACGAACTTTCACGACTTTCTTTCATCTTCATGTTTTGCAGGTATCCACCGATAACTGTCAACTCAATCATGTCAAGAATTCCAAGTCTTCCTTCAATGCCATCCTTTGCAAACTTGGGAACCACTTCGCGTGGATCATTTACATTTGCCAGGTTTGCAAATGAAAGAATATCAGCTATAAATATTGGACAAACGGCAGCTGCAGAAAGTAGTATCGAGAGGACAGAAGCAGTTGATGTTGACATACCGGGCGGATCAAGTGGACTGCCAATGGATGCTTCCCCTGGAAGTGAACTAGTTGGAACAATTGACAAAGGTGGCGGCATTGGATATGCAAACGTGACTTATGATCTTATTGGAGGCAATGGAGAAGCTGATACAAGCCAGCAGGAAGCAATTCGAGCTCAGGAGAAATTAGGCAGCATGCCCTCGTCAATGGATGAGCAATCTTACGATTTAGTTGACGTACGTATTCAATGTTCAAAAATAGTGCAATAACTACATTGAATGCCATGTCCCTGTTGAACAGGTTACGGATGACATGATCCCGATAATAGAGGCTCCTGCTCCACCTCCGAGAAAAAAGATGGAAACAACGGAGGAGTAGATGACTTTTGCAGAGTGATAACAGGCTTAACAGGGGCTGTACTGGCTGTACATGAGCCTTGGAATGTTATAGTTAATAAATATTTATTCATCATTCGCATGCGAGTTGCATCTTGCATCTTGATTAGCGACCGTCAAAATATTGTTGAACTCCTGTAAACTTTTTACATCAAGCGGTTGAGTCTCAATTACCATTCCCAAGGCCTGGACCGTTTGGTAGATTGGAGGCAGGCTGCACCTGCACTGGTGATGATGAGATTCCAGGAGCATTTGAAACAGCCTGGCTCGGATTCTGCGCACTCGGTGCTTGTGGAGTTAATTGATTGCTACCTTGTGGAAATGTCGCTGATCCTGATCCCGCACCTGGACTACTTCCTTGAGAACTTGGCTTGGATGGCTTATTTGGCTTTCCTGGTGAATTCGGCTTCTGTGGCTTTCCTGGTTTGCCTTGTGAGCTGCTGGGTTTCTGTGGCTTTCCCTGGGAATTGGGCGTTTGTGCCGTTGTTGCTGGAGGCTTGGCGGATTGGTCTGGCATTGGCTGCATTCCACTCCCAACACCGGGTGGTGACACAGGAATGCTGCCCGTTGGGTTTGCTGTGTCCGGATTCGGGACACTGGTGCCAGATCCAGGATTGCCAGGAAGATTTGGCGAAGCAGGCTGCACTGGCGCAACAGCTGCTGGATTGTTTGGGACATTTTGGGTGGGATTCTGTGCATTGCCCGTTGGAGGTGTAAATTGATTGCCGCCTTGTGGATACGTGGGAGACCCATTTGGAATGGAGCTTGAACCAGCAACATTTGATGATGATGACGACCCTGAACCCTCAGCTGGCTTACTTCCTTGGGAATTTGGCTTTCCTGGCTTAGCAGGCTTACCTTGAGAGTTTGGCTTCTGTGGTTTGGGCCTTCCCTGTGAATTTGGTTTCTGTTGAGTACTTGCAGGAGGCTTGTCCGAGGACTGCTCAGGTGTCGGCTGAGGCTGAAGTCCATTGCCAACGGACGACGGTGAATCGGGCACAGTTCCTGTTGGAGGTTTCGCCGAGTCTGGGACGTTTGGGTTGGATGGTGACAGTGGTCCGACAACTGGAACAGAAGGGGCTTGACTACCCTCACCATCTGAAGTTGGCCTTTGTTGACTATTTGGTGGGGGTTGGGAAGGCTGCTCAGGTGTTGGTTGGGGTTGCAGTCCATTGCCAACAGCCGAAGGTGAATCAGGCACAGTTCCTGCGGGAGGTCTTGCTGATTCCGGAACATTAGGGTTTGATGGCGACAATGGTCCAACAACGGGAACAGAAGGGGATTGACCGCCTTCGCTCCCTGTAGTTGGCTTTGGCTTTTTATTTGGCCGGCATTCAGATGGAGGAGTTTGACCTTGCTGCAATTCTACACAAATTCTTTCCCTCCCTCGTCCTGCCTTGACGCAGTACAATCCATAACAGCAGTCACAATTGCAAGGCCGGCTTTCTTTTTGACACTACAATTATACGGTTATCAAATTGAGTCGAGTGCTTCCAGAATTTAATCTAATACCAGCGAAGAACTTACAACTGGTCGCTGAGACTGTGGTTTTTTATCTCTTGTACTTGGAAGTTGTACTTCAGCTTTGGCTTGATTGTGACATTGAGCGCATACACTTCCAATCTCATTGTAGTTACTGAAAGTTGAGGCGGCGCCTGTTTGGACAATCGTAATAGAAAAGAGTACGGACGCAATCTGCAGTAATAGTATCCTGTCAATTTAAGACAACGGGATGTAATTTCATGTAATAATCATTACTTGGATGGATTAGATTCTTCATTCTGTCTAAACTGGTATATTTTTGCCTCAGTTGATGAACTTACATGTTTCGTACGTTGTGAATGTCGATCTTGATTCTTGGAATGGATTCTTGATCGAATACGAAATGAAGGCTCAAGTTCACTCACGTCGATGATGCTCTCTATCAGATTTCTACCACACGACTGATAGCACCAGGAACTGCCAAAGCCGATCATGGCATCATGGCACATTGCAATCAATTTTATTACCTTTAAGCATTATTTACTGCAAACAATATCTTCTGAATATTCAACAGATTGGGTAAATGAACTTGACATCCCTCCATTCATGAACTATTTTTAATTTTGAAAGGACGCACTGGTATGAAATCCAAATCAAAGCTGATAATTCTTTCACGAATCGCAATTGTCGACAGAATGGACAGATTGACATATGTCATATTATAATGACATTTGATGACAACGAAGAATCATTGAATCAACGTGCAGTTCACCATTCGAATACATTTTAGATCCGACAAATAATCATTGTTGTCAGTCTAGTGCTGAAGTGGATGGATAAAAATGAACCAGCACAGGTCAAAGTGAATGAAAAATTAGCACACAATATTACCTGCCATTGAATCAATGATTGCATTGTAATAGCAATTCTGTGGAAGTTCAATGCCCAAAGTTGCCAAAGTATTCTAAAAGGTTATGATTACTTTTGACATAATACTGTTGATTGTGGAGCAACAACTCGATGAAGGAGGATGCAGTCAATGCCATTGTAATTTGCTGGTAGTATGATGCTATTTTAATCACGGTATTTTCTTCTCAATAAAATCTACGTATAATCGAACTCGAACCCTATTAGATATATTGTGAATGCAAAATGCAAAATATTTGACGAAAGAATGAATCAACTTTGGTTGGCATTGTTTATTTCAGTCAGCTAAAATCTCAAATGAATCACACTGTTTAAGTATACCAAAGCCAAGACCAAAGTGGTATTGGCCACATGATTAAGAAACACATCCAAGCATAAATATTTAACACGTCCATGACTAAGGTTTTTGACTATTTATGGCATCATAAAGGTAAAGCGATATTTGCAGCAAGATTAAAACTTTTGTAATAATTTTGTAGTTCCAAATCCGTTACAATAAATAGGAATAATACTTTATTGTAGAAATTAGTAGACGTTTGCATCCAATTTTGTCGTTGCATTTGCTTATGTCGGTAGGGTAGAGCCAGTAGAGAGGAGTTTGCTTGATTTGATTCATTTGTGAGAATAAATCGGCGATACTATCGGCTCACTTTCGGTAACTGAAAAATAACAGGACAAACATAAATACATGCTTGCAAATTGCTACATTGGTTGCAAATGCACGTTTAACTGGTTCATCTCGAACAAAAGCACACTCAGGCACCTACGTAATAATTTCAAACTGGAAAAATGAAACATTTACAGTACTACATGCGACTTGCTAAGCTACACTTGCTAAACCGCTACAAACATAATCCAAAATGCTCTTGAACACAATTAAACAATGAACTGTAGCCACAGAATTATTCGCTAAAATCCAGTCAATTTGAATACAACTTGACCAACCTGTCCCTCTAAAGTATAGTTTAACTCAGCTTCAAAAATTTAGATTTTTGATAGTCAATTTCAAAACCTATACAATTTTGTCGAGCTAATATTTTTGTTCTTTACGCACCATCTCCAGAAGCCATAAATGATTTGTAAGCACAGAAGTCAGCGGATGAAGAGTGTCGCATGGTAATATTTGCTGACGCAGCCGAAACCAAATTCCAAGCACCAGTGCGATCGTCTTTTTCTGCTATTGCTACACCGCAATAAGGTACACCTACAAAAGGAAAGTACATTCAAAATTTAGCACTCAATATTCATTAGTCGGTTATTTTATAGTTTATGTTCGCAGCTTATTCATGTTCGTTCGAAATAGTTGAATAACTCACCACGCAGAATATCCATCATTTCCCGAAAATTTCGACTTGGTTTTCCCAGCAGCTGTCTGGTGGCAGTGTCTAGACTTGAACCATGTGCGACCAAAAGAATGTCGTTGTCTGAAAATAATAAAATATCCAAATAGAAAATATCTGAGAGTTTTTACTGTAACTCTTCAGGACTTTAATCAGGCAAGAACAAACTTACCATCTTTTTCTACTAAATGCTTAACAAATTGATGAGTGCGATCATAATACACATTAACTTGCTCGTCACAAGTAAGATCTGCTACTTTCTGAAACGACTCATAACTTGTGTCGACGTCAAAGCCACTGTCAGCTAATTCAGAAGGCGACAT
>JAQIYH010000229.1:0-11414 GCA_034700885.1 Paratullbergia callipygos | reverse complement strand
AGTAATGAATATGAGAAATGAAGGTTAATTTAACGTAGCACATTAAAGAAGAAGTCCTTCTTCCCTTTCGTTACACATACACACACTTGTTTGGTGAGCATGTACGCCCGTACACATACACAGATCCACACAAGAGTCTCACCTTACACAATATGAGAATGCATTTGCAGAGTGTGCACTGCACATAACACGTTTACAATAATAAAAAATAGTAAACAATTTACAGCTGGACTTGGACTTCACTTCTGTATCCTCAATACACGAGAATGAGACTCAACAATCTTTCCTCTTTTTCTCAAGCACATATTGCATTTCATCTTTTCATCTTCATCTCTTGATTGTATCGCCACCATCATCATCGTTGTTGTATTGTACAGATGTTGTATTTATGTATTCTTTTATACGTTAAATACGTTTCATTTGTTCTACTTCACTTCGTTCAGAATTTTAGTTCCTCCAATCTGGTTTAACTCAACTTTTATTTTCAGACAGTTTTGACAACTTCAAATAGAACAACTCTTGAGATACTACTAGTGGAGTTGCAATGTAAGGTTACAGTTCACAGCCTGGGCAGGTCAATTAAGACTTTGATGAATATTTTAAGATTGGATATCTGAAGATGAATCTTTCATTCTTGTGATGTAATGCAGGAGCAGCTTCTGCATCTGCTTGCGTACTTTTATGAACCTGGGACCTACTAAACCGGTTCTCCATGGAAGGGACAACAGGAACATAACGATGTGCAACAGCAAGACGAAGATCCAAGGCCTCTTCATGGCTTGAAGGGATGCAAGTGAGGGAGTAAAAAAGATCATCATCATCTCAAGGCTCAGCTCCTCATCATCAGTTTCATCAGTCCTGAACCTACCACAACAAAAGTTCCCTTTTTTTGTGGCCACGGTTGAGAAATTATGGACAAAGGAACTAAAGGAACACGGAGCGAAATAAGAACGGCCTTCATGTATAAAGCATAACATTCAACAACATGCAACTTCATTTTATTCCTCACTCATAATCATCTTGTCTCGTTCAGGACAATGACTGCAATTAGTTTGGGGTTTAGGGTATTTAGGGTATAGGAAAGATTTGTCTATACAAATCAAGTGCTTTCAAGAAATAATAGTCAGCGTATGCAATCGCTGTATTCATATCATTGTTGTTGTAATGTTGTGTCCCATTTACTAAAATGGCTGGAATCTGATAACTTGGAACTCCATCTGCTCTGTATCTTGGTGAATCCAAGTTTTCCAGAATAAGTTCTGCAATTCCAGCATAGAAAGAGAGACGTGTAGCATTGTACAATTCCAAGAGACCATAAGCAGAAATTGCTGCTGCTGCAGTATCACGTGGTTGATATGATGTTTGATATGGTGAATCAAAATCCCAATATGGAACATAATCTGCTGGAAGACGATTCATATAGTAAAGAGCAAGATTTTGTGCTGTATCCAAATATTTTCTGTCTTGAGTATTCTTATACATTTCTGTGAAACCAAGAATAGCCCATGCTTGTCCACGTGCCCATGTTGACGAATCTTGATATCCTTGAGCAGTATACTTACGACGTACACTGCCATCAGATTCTTCAAACGCAACAACATGGAATGTACTGGAATCTGGTCGAATAAATTCTGCAATTGTTTTATCAGCATGTGCAATGGCAATGTCTCGGAAATAGATGTTGTTGGTTAGTTGAGATGCTTTAAAGAGCAAGTTCATATTCATGATGTTGTCAACAATGACTTGGACTTCACCTCCATTTGCTGGATTAGTGTTCCACGAACGAGTCACACCTGCCAAATCTACAACCACAAAATGATACAATCATGAATTTAGAATCACTGATGACTGACAGAATTTAGAATTTAAACAACTTACTAAAATATCTTGAACCCAATGAAATGGCTGCTTGTATAATTGGAATCTCGAAATCCCGGTTCCCAGTCAACTCTAGTCCATGTCCATATGAACTCATAATAATAAATCCAGTGTCATGTGTTTCACGATCAAATTGAGCTAAAAAGAGTCCTTGTTGATTCTCTTCTGCTAAAAGTCTCCATCGTTGATCACCTGTTAGTTTATGTAGCATCCAAAGTGTACCAGCATAAAATCCACATGTCCATTCACCAATAGTAGAGTCTTGCCATCTTGTCGACATAGGATCACCTTTGTTAATGAAACGACCTGGTGCTGGTAGAACTGCTTGCAATGCATTGTATTTGCTCACAGCGTATTCAATGAGACTGTCAACATTCACTGCGGCTGAACTTTGGTTGGGTGTCTGCAGGAACAGGAAATAGAAGGTGATGGAGCCTGCTGAGAAGATGTTGATGAACTTCATGGCTGTTATTGTGGTATTGCAATTATGTGTCAACCTAACAGTTTGGTAGTTTGAACCTTACTAATTAATCTGAACTCGGCATTCAACTGCGCTTTGCTGAATGTAACAACGCACGCCACAGAGAAATGGAATGATCAAAATTCAAAGTCAATAAAATACTTGAACTACTGTCAATTATCAAGTTAATTAACTTTTTATTGTGGTGGTTTACGTAATATCTCATTTGGTGGTGATTCGTGTAAGTTGAAGCACCTGACGACACTAGAAGAGTGGGACATGATTTGATCAAATCATCCATTCATCATACTCATACTTCACTGCACTTGGTCAAACTTGAGTTGAATTGAGAACAAGGCCAATTGCATAACTTATCATCGCACAGCACAGGTGAGATCACATTCATCTGCTAACTGGTCGCCTGGCTCTGGTTCTGGTGATAAGATAAGATCTCTAACGCTCTTTAGTCTTTGCACTTCTGCTCACCTTGTTGTCATTTGAAACTGTTGAAATCTGTCTATTAAATTTTTATGTCAATTATTTCATGCAATTACATCATCATTAAACACACATGATTGAATTCCAAAGGCACTTTAGAACTTGCATATTAGGTCATCTTGTGTATTGTTCAACAATTTGTTTGCTCCACTTCGGTGTTTATCAAGTCAAGTGTTTGTCTCCAATTTTCTAGTATAGTGACATAGTGCAGTGTGCAGGATGAAAGAGTTGAAAACTTCAACTTCAACCTCATCAGTCTCAGAAATCGCACAATCAGAGAATACTTGTATCACAATGCAGAAGGTTGGTTTTGGTTTTTTATTGGGGGCAGCGACAGTTGGCTTTCTTTTCCTTGCCCTGAGCCCCAAACCAACATTAGGAGAGGTTGACTTTGCTACAATCCTTACATACACCATTGATAAATACAATGCCCTTCAACCTGTGGCACCTGCACCTGGACGATTTATTTCTACTGGTACTGTGACATCTGACCGATGGGCTGATACTGATCTTGGAGGTTGGACATCTGGATTTTATGCTGGAACACTATGGATGTTATATAAACTTACTCAAGATACTCGATGGCGTACACTTGCTGAACAAAATCAAATAGAATTGTATCGTGTACAATTTAATAGACAAACACATGATTTGGGTTTTATGATTATGAGTTCATATGGTCATGGACTGGAATTGACTGGAAATAGAGAATATGAGAAGACAGTCATTCAAGCTGCAACGTCGCTGGTTGGAAGATATTTTCGTAAGCAAATCCATATTGTCAAACTTAAGTTCCCGTCTTGTTTTATGTCTGTACGCTTCTCATTGGTATGAATTGTGTTGTATTTAGATCTTGCTGGTGTAATCCGTTCCTGGAACAATAATCCAGCCAATGAAGGCGAAGTCAAAGTCATCGTGGACAATTTGATGAATTTGAATTTACTTTTCAAAGCATACAACCTGACCAATAACATTCATTACCGTAATGTTGCCATTTCACATGCAGACAAAACAATTGAACAACATATTCGACCAGATTGGGGTACATTCCATGTTGTGACATTTGAAGAAGCTAGTGGTATTGTTCGTCGGAAATATACTGCACAAGGATATCAAGATTCGTCAACATGGTCACGAGGTCATGCATGGGCTATTCTTGGTTTCACAGAAATGTTCAAGAATACAATGGATAACAAATACTTGGACACGGCTGAATCTTTAGCCTTGTACTTCATTAATCGTCTTCCAGCAGATTATATTCCATATTGGGATTTTGATGTACCATTCGAAACATCATATCAACCACGTGACACTGCAGCAGCTGCAATTGCTTCTCTTGCATTACTTGAACTATATCAAATTACAACCAAAACAATCTACTCTGGTTTCGCTGAACTTATTTTGGAATCATTATCTTCATCCAGTTACAGATCAGATGGACATCCAAGTTATCAAATTCCATCCATTTTGGTGAATGCAACACAAAATCGTAATGCGAATGAATTTAATACAGCCATTGTGTATGCGGATTATTATTTCTTGAGAGCATTGGATCTTTATAATGAACTCATATTGCAACGTTCTCATTGAGAGACTTATTATGTAGTGAAAACAGTTCATGTTAATAAAGATAAATGATGAGATGAGAAATATGCATTTTTTGTAGTCTGCATCTCAGCAAACAATACGATCATGAATTATGATGCACATTTTGTTCACCGTTTCATTACAATTTACAATGCATTTGGATATCAAAGAAACAGATGTAAGATCTTAAAGTAAAGTATCGTATCTACTTCATTCGAGTTAGACTTTGTTGTCAGCTGATTAACATTTAAACTGTTCAGTGACGAAAATTACTTCATATTTCAGAACCTGTTCTTCTGAGCCCTGATTGAGTTTTGTGTCTTGTGTGTGTTGTTGCCTTGTTGTGGTCGTGAGTTGTGTGGATTTATTGAAGGGTTTTTTGCATTTGCAATTAGTCTTTAAGCTTTACAAAAATGTTCGAAATAATTCTTACACTCATTGTACTTGTGGTATCAAGATTTTATTTATTTCATAAATGGAAACAAGTTGTGTGCAAGTATCCTCCAGGTAAACTAACAGTTGTATTCGTGTCGATGTTATGGTTCAGCTAATAGTTAAATATTAGTATGCATGCTTGCGATTGTGATCTGACATTTCTTCTTGCTCATCCACTCCACAGGCCCTTTGAGTCTTCCATTTCTTGGTCACTTGCACTTACTTGGAGAGCAACCACATTTGAGTTTGATGAAGATGCATGCGAATTATGGTCCAATCGTTGCTTGCAATTTCGGTAGCTTTCGGTTAGTAAACAAGGATTTTGGGATCGTAGAGAACCTGAACTGAAGCGTTGAGATAAAATGACAGAATCCCAATTTTTGTAGTGGCGTGGTTTTGAGCGATCATCGTCATATCAAGGAGGCATTGAATGATTCTGCCTTTGCTGGTAGACCAAAATTACGAGTGTTCCAAGAAAGGACCGGTGGAGTAACTAAAGGCAGGTTACGTCATGTAACAGAACCCACCTCCGAAATTAGCCTGTGCTTTTGGATTTGATTTTCCATGGAATACCTCTGCAGGAATCATATTCACTGAAGGTCATGAATGGCTCGAGCAACGACGATTCACTCTTCGGCATCTTCGTGATTTTGGCTTTGGGAAAAAATCTCAAGAAGCATTGATTCAAGACGAAGTTAATGACCTCATTGCTGGGCTGAGAAAGGATGCTGGAGTGTCACTTTCTACTAGAAACCGATTCTCACCTGCTGTTGTTAATGCACTGTGGACGATGATGACTGGTGTTCGTCATTCGCAAGATGATCCAAAACTGCAGCAAGTTTTGCAGGTGATGACGGAGTAAGTGTTCTACTGCTCATGTGAATTCCTGAAATTAGACATTTCGAAACCATTATGTATTATATTGTGCAGGGCCATGGCTGATCCAAGTCCAGCATCGCTATTCATGCCATGGCTTACCAAACTATTTCCTGAATGGAGTGGATGGAACTACTTCATGCGTGATGTGAAGCCAACGATTGAATTCCTGCAAACATTCATCAATGAACACAAATCCACCTTTGTTCCTGGTCAACCTAGAGATTTTACTGATGCGTACTTGGATGAAATTGTGGCTGCTGCAACTGATCCAAAGTCCAGTTTTTACGGGAAAAGCGGAGGTGAGCGCTGATCTGTGAACTGTGAACTCCATCACTCATAAAAGGAGGCTGAAATAACAAATAATTACAACCAGTCATTCATTCATGCATCTTGCTCTTGGAATTTAGATGTGTCACTGCTCGCAACACTTTTGGATTTATTTTTCGCTAGTGTAGAAACGACAAGTCATACATTATCATGGACAATTCTTTACCTGGCTTTGGACGAGAATAAGCATGTCCAAGATTCAATGCATGAAGAAATCAGCCGATGCGTCGGTCATTCGCGTACTCCTTGTCTGGCAGATCGAACACGGTAAGATAAACTTTTCGGAATGCATAAGCACAAGCAGAAGTCGCAAAGAAACTTACAAACTGCTGCTTTCCACAGGCTGCCGTATACAGAAGCTACGATCATGGAAGTGCTGCGAATTGCCACTGTACTTCCAATAGGTGTATTTCATAACGTAATGCAAGATGTACAATTTCATGGATACAAAATTCCACGAGACACAATGGTGTTGTCCAACTTGTATGCAGCCCATCATGATTCAAATCAATGGGAAAATCCTGACACCTTCGACCCGACAAGATTTCTTTCTTCTGACCGTACTAGAATTGAGAAACCAGTTGCATTCATCCCATTCGGATCGGGCAAACGAATCTGCATTGGCGAAACGTTGGCGAGGGACCAACTTCTTTTAATCGTGTCAGCAATATTCCAAACATTCTCTGTGTCATTGGATCCAGCTGGTGAACCGGCATCATTACTTCCGATGCCCATGAGTCCAATCAGTTCTCCACAACCACATAATGTGATTTTCAATCTTAGACAATAATTGTGATCCTGTCGGAATAATGGAACACAAACAACGCAAAGGAATTAAGTTCAAGTTAATATTAATATTAATATAAAGTGAATATGTGCGTACAGATTTTGAAAACATGCAATTTTGAAGCAATAAAACAACCAAATGTCAAGCAGAAGCTTTGTGCAATTGTGTTAAATTTTGGTCTGTCGAAAAAACTTCTACAATCTCTGAATAGTATGAGCAAGAAGATCCAACTTAATGAAGGAGGTTCTTCAAGTCGTACATAATTTTGGTCTGTCGAAAAAAACTCCATTGTGTGCTGACATGTATGGTACGCGTGTGCGAGCTAACTTCATTAAGGAGGCTCTTAATAAGCATTATGGTTCTTATTTTAATTTTGGTCCGTCGAAAAATTCTTTGGTTTCTGGACTTCAACTTCATCAAGTCCAAATCGCTGCTTTGTTTATTACTAGTGTATTGAAAAACCATATGCTGAATGCGGACATTTTTGATGAGGCTATGCTCAGCGAGGTACTTTACGCGACTCTGCCAACATCGTCCGCATTCCTCATACATTGTTGTAAGTTGTAACTGTCCAGTGTTTGACGTTTGAAGCAAGAGGCAAGCAAAGCAAACTAAACTAAAAAGCACTAAAAGATCCAATTATGTTTCAAATAGAATTTGGAAAAAGAACTTAGCTTGTATTGACATCCCGAATTCGGTCCTCCAATGGTCGATGATGAGTGATGAAGGTCGATGATGGGTTCACTCGTCCACACACATACCGCACAGGGCACAACAGGATCCAAACCAAACTTTCAGCTTGTGTTCAGAATTGTTTCGTATCGGAGCACATACACACACACAAACATGCACTTCACACAAATCTAGACTGGATTCTTCATGCTCGGAACTAAATTCCAGACAGACGAAGGAACATTGTATTTGTAGCTGATGTCATATCCTGTTTTTGATGCAAGCAAGCTTTGATTCCTTTAAAAGAAAGAGTTTAACTTATCAAGAACTATAGTATTACTATTAATTTTAGTATGTGTTGATTGCAAAAGATTCTGTTCTGTGCTGAGCTGTGTTCTCATTCTCAAATCTCAAGATCATAATGAAGAAAATGTTTGATTCCTACAAGTTGTAGTTCTGTTGTGGTTGTAATCTCAAATTCCATTTTCTCGTACGTGACAAAAAGTGAGTTTGGCCAGCATTTATTTTTTATTTAATTTTATGGTACCATATATTTCATTATTTTTGACATTTGTGTTTTGACATTGTTTTAACTCTTCGAAACAAGTGACACGACAAATTACTATTGTAGTCTGGAAATGGTAATAAAATGTGAGACGAGACACAACCACACAACACACACATAGTAATGAAGACGCAGTAAGAAAGATCTTGCAGATGTTCAAGTAAAAAGTTGGGCATCGTAATAAATTACATGCATACCCTATGTGCTGTAGTGTACTTGGAAATGAGTAAAATATATTGTGACTAATGTTCAAAATCGATGCTTGCTATTCATCTCCTTTTGCATCACAATTTATTACAATTTCACAATGTTATAATGTTGCAATGTTGAATTGACACTTTTGACACTGCTATGTTTATAAGTGCAACTTGTGCGCCTTAAGAAATATTTTGAAAATGATACAATAGCATCTTGGTTAAAACATATATTTAGTGGTCGATAGCACAATAGAATTGTAGCACCTGAATATGTAAGTTATGGAAGAAGAAATATATGTCAAAATGAAAATCGGATGGCAGGCTTTTATTCGAGTCTCATGTGCATTCATTGTTGAACATTTGATAAGTTGTCATCAGTTGTCATCCTGTCCCCGAACAATGATACAGAAATATTACAGACCATGAATACTATGTACTATGTGTATACTAGAAGCCAGACATTCCATTTGGACTTTGGAAGGAACCAGTATGCGCTTTGTGCCAACTGTGTGTGTTCGGTCATTTGATTCATTGTTAAGGGTAAGGAAAATGACGACGGCATGTTTACGAGTTACGACACATGATACAGAACAGACCCACAATTTTAACCTTGAAAATGGTTAAATGCTCCAGTTTGTTATTAGCTCCAGCTTGGCTATAATAGTGTCGACGTGATAATCAAAGTGCAACTTAGTGCTCTGTGCACTGACTCCATACTAAACCATGCATTGGTCACCAACAACAGTTGTACACATTAGTGCCCTTGTTTTGATCCAACTCAACCTAAGCATACTCAGTCCTGTACAAGATGAACATGAATTAGTTTTACAATTGTCGTGGAACTTGATCTCAGCCAGCAATGGTCTGATTTCTGATGTGATTCTGTACGCACCATCGCCATTGTCCGAGCAAACATATCGAAATTCAATTGTTCATACTCATACTACAGCACAAATACATAAACTGCATCTGCATGGTATTTCTCCATTACTCCGAGTGTCAGTTCAGTCCTGTGATAAGATTAATTCAGCAGCAGCTATCAATTCAAGTTATATTGCTGGAAAAATTAATACCGGCACAGGAAGAGTGTTGGTAGTCAATGTTTGCAACGCCAATTCCTCAACTCGTCACTCAAGTCCAGTAGTGATAAATTCTAAACTAAAAAAGTATTACGAAAGTGCAAAGTCACTGGTCCACCTTCTGATTCTTGATCAGAACTTGTTGGATTTTGTGAATCAACATGATTCAACATTAAAGTATTTAGGAATGAATCATTTCTTTGTTGGCGAATTGAAATCGGAAATGAAAATGAATGCAAAGTCATTTGTTCAGAATGGATCAAGCTGGAGACGTGAAAGTCGTTTGAATTTTTATGAATTCTTCAGGTAATGAACTCTCACGTTTAAGGTTTGCTGTCTGCCAAGAGTTTTAGGTAGAAACATGGATTAATTTTGGATATCCTGTCACATATGTTAAAGAAGTATTTATGAGGTTGTATATCTTCATTGTAGGCCGACAAATCATTCTGCGTTGCTGCTATTCTTCAGGTTTGCTCTTCATCCTACGGACTTTACATTGAAATACAGACATCGTTATTCTTTCTTGTCTGAAGTGAGCAGATCCGATTTCCAGGCAAAAGGGCTTCGAATTGGAGCCGTGGTAAGCTAAGCTACTATAATCAGTTAATTACAATACTAATGTTGCAGATGAAATACGCATTCATTGCCCGCTGCGACCGTTTTTCTCCAGATGGATGAAACATATTCGTACGATACAAATATCACTGAAGTTCAACTCCAAGATCCAAATGACACTCGTCGTTCACACACTGTTATTGAATACCATTTCCACGATAGTTTTGCTGTCGAAATACTTTATGTTCTCCAATCAGCATTGAATTTCACCACCATTCCTATCATCACCAATGCTTGGGGTCACATTGGACCTGATGGTAAATCATGGCAAGGAATGATTTGGTACCTACTTCATGACAGAATTGATTTAGCCATCAGTTCTACAGCAGATCGTCCTTTCAGACATGAAGTTGTTGATTTCAATTTACCAACATCACAGATTCGTCTTAGTGCATTTTTTAAGACACCAAAAAGCAATGGTGGTGGTGGATCAAGTGTAGCACAACCATTTTCACCGGTATTTTGGTGTGTTCTCGCCATTTGGTTTCTCGTTTCTGGCATCACTCTTATCAGCTTCAAGTATGTAATTTCAAGAATGCGTTTGCCGGAAGACGCCACCAGTGATGTTGCCCATACTACTGGTCATGGTTTTGATGGGACATTGTGGAGTGCAGCTGATAGTTTTCAATGGGTTCTTAGTTCTTTATGCTTACAAAGTTATCACAATTTACCAACACTTGCTCCATACAGAATTCTAATTGGAGTTGGATACATGCTCAGTATAATTGTTTACGCTGCATATTCTGGCACACTGATCTCCTTTCTTTCAGTAGTCATCGAACCTATTAAGAGTTTAGAGCAATTGATTACAGCACGATTCGTTATGAATGTTGTGGATAGTCCGCTGCCATTAGCATTCTTGTCGGTAAGTCAAATAATCCAATTTATTGAATGGCACAGGTTTGAATTGTTGTTACGTGTGTCTGTGCAATGATTGTGATTCATTGATAGGAATCACAAAATGAATACACAAAGAAAATCTATGAAAAAAGGAAACTAGAACCAAAACTCAGTTCAATGTCACAAGCAACCACACTACTCAATGCTGGACGATTTGCATTCCTTGTGGATCATATGAATGGTTATGAGAGTCTAGAAACTTCATTCACAATTCAAGAAGCATGTGAAATACGTGAGATTGAGATTCCTTATGCAAGACAACAACAGAGTTCCATGGTGGCTAAAAATTCGACGGTGAAACGACTTATTGACTATCAGTACGGATAACAACTTAACAAAATGTTGCTTTGTTGTTCATTGTCACAATTGACTATTGAACTTCGAATTTTGTTGAATACTATGAATACAATAATTTATTAAATAGGATTCTTCGTATGCTTGAATTCGGCCTGGTCTCATACTGGCGCCGTAAATATCTTCATTCGAAACCAAATTGTGATGGAACAAATGGTGCCAATAATTTTGAAGGAGTCAA
>JAQIYH010000228.1:0-11415 GCA_034700885.1 Paratullbergia callipygos | reverse complement strand
CCACCAGCCTCAACTATTGCCATTATAAAGTTTTCAGTTGCCATAAATGGTAGTTCACTCATCAAATGCTTCTTGATGCTTTCTGGATAAACAACCAATCCCTCAAATATATTTTGGAGTGTACATAAAATTGCATCAGCTGTAAGGAACACTTCAGACAACGTGATACGACGATTTGCTGAATCGTCCAATGTGCGTTCAAGCCATTGTACTGATGCTGTTGCATTGGCATTTTGTGTCAGTGTTATCAAATGTCTTGCAAGTGAGCAAACCTGCACAACAAATTCGTGAAATATGAATGTCAAACTTGTGTTCAGCAATCAGCATTTCAGCATTGTGCGTTTGGAAGCACCAAAATATAGTATACCCTTTCGCTCCGCATAGGATTTCTTTTGTAAGCCATGGCACTGGATCCGATTTGGTCCTTCTCAAATGGTTCTTCAAGCTCTTTCATATTTGCAAGTAGTCGAATGTCCGTACAAATCTGAAAGCATCGAAACTCTAAAATCGAATTCCTTGACTATCTGGAACATCAATTGATATATTGAAGTGAATCAAGAATCCATACCTTATGAGCACTTGCTCCCAATCCTGCAACTGCTGCTACAACATCAACATCGACACGTCGGCTGTAGGTTTGGCCAGTCACTGCATATGCTTTTTCAAACCCTGCATACTTGGTAACTAATGCATCCAGTTGTCTAACTTTTTCATGATCACGATGGAAGAGTTCCATAAAACTCGCTTGCGTTCCTGTCGTCCCTTTAGCACCACGTGCACGAAGGGTATTTCTCATACGATCAATATTTTCTTCATCAAAAAGTAGATCTTGAAGCCACAGACAGGCACGTTTACCGACAGTTGTTGGTTGGGCAGGCCTAAGTAAATAGGAAATGAGAACTTCACGAATGAATATACGGAAAAACATTGGAAGAGTTTTGATTTTGATGTGATGATGATTTTTTATGTGTGATGCTTACTGTAAATGCGTGAATCCTAATGTTGGTAACGATTTTTTATCCAATGCAAAATTTCGTAACCTGTCAATGCATCTTGCAATTTTTGGCAACAAGAGGTCGAGTCCATCACGAATAACAATCAAGTCCTAATAAATAATGATAGTAATTTATTAACTAAAATTTGACAGGTGTAAAATCATAAGCTCTTTTCTTAGCCATAACCTAATAACAGTTTGAAACTTACGGCATTATCAGTTACATAACACGAGGTCGCACCCAAGTGAATGATGGGAGCAGCTTTAGGACACACCAACCCAAATGTATGGACATGAGCCATGACATCATGTCGACGAGCTTTCTCTTCTTCAGCAGCGACGTTGAAGTTAATATTAAATATGTTGGCTGCCATTTCTCGTAATTGCTCCTCGTTGATTTCAGGAAGACCGAGTTCCTGTCGCAAGTAATTCAGTTAATTCTACGTACAAGGTTGGACCAAACCAATTTGCAATGTTATGAATTAGATGTTATGGGATGATTTCAAAGGGTATCAAAAGCTTACCATCTCTGCCTTTGCCAAAATATACCACAATTTCCTCCATGTTGAGAATTTCTTCAAGTCACTAAAATTATACAGCATCTCTGGCGAAGCATACCGGGTGGATAGTGCGGAGCGGTACTTGGCTTCTTCATACTTTGGCTTGGCTTCATCCTCTCCAGCAAATGTATTCAAAAGATTCGTGGCAGCCATCTGCAATTTATTGAATCAGTACAATTAGTGCAATTGGAACCGGTAAACTAGAACTATTGAATTTGAATAGAATTCAGCGAATGTAGAGAATACTTTTTAAGGAAATGCACGTGCTTCTTGCAAGAAGTCTGCGCTAGAAAAGGCAGAGACAGAGATCGCTTGATTCGTTTATCGCAGATGTTGCATCATTACGACGTTAAATTACATGAACTCTTAAGTGGGATTAGGTTCGAAAAACTATCTGGGATGTGATGCGTGATGTGATGAGGGCAAGCGAGGGTAAAATGGAAAATGGAACATTAATTTGATTCAATATTACATAAAGTTTGTACAGCTCAGCTCAGCAGGCTTTCAAACACGAAACAGTAAGTAAGTTAAGTTGGTGGAGTTTATGCTTTCCACGCATCCACGCTACACTTTTATCTTCATTTAAGATTTCATTTGATCATACCTTAATGCGAGCCACGGCCGTAGTAGTAGTACGATGAATGAAGGTCAAGCTCTTCACTGTCTTGTATCTTGAGTTCTTGAGACACGCAAAAAGTGAAGAAACTTTTCGTTTCTCTTAAAATTAAGTACAGTGATGAACTCGATCTACAGATGGAGAATTTAGATGGAACTTGATGTGCTATGTGTGTGACAGCGATAACACAAAAGTAAGATTGTAAGAACAGAACCTAAACAGATATCAAGAGCACAACAGCGCACCGTGAAATTACAAACATTGGAGAACTTTCAAACTTTATTACTACTACTGGTTTGGTTTGTTAATTAACCGGACACCAGCTGAATGGAATCACATGCAATGATTCAATACAAGTCTCGCGCTTCTTCGGGTTCGAAACTAAACAACTTGTATTTAACTGGAAACTCCGTGATACATTCCCAAAGAAAGATAAATTCCCATTGCTACAAAGTGAGCATGATACTGGCACTCTTGCAACAAAGAACAAAGGCAGAGTTGTTTCTATCCGAACGAACCCCTACAGTCTACAGTCTACAAGGGAAGGCAAACATATACAGAGTGTTTCAGCTGAAAGTTGACTGACTAAAAATTAAAGAGTCAGTTTCCATAGTTTTCATCGCAATTAAGTATATTTCACACCAAGGCAGTTGGTTAGGATTAGTTAAGATTAATCAGGTTTTGTTCTGTGGTCGAGTGGTATGATGAACAAGCTCGGCAGGGAAAGGCTGGGGTTCAAATCCTGGCTGATGACCTAAATGTCTTACTGCCACTCGCAGCACAATGTAATTTTTTGCAAAAAATTTGCTCAACACAAACACAAAAATTAGTGTTTCGTCCTCTTGGACTCATCAGAGTGGGTCCACAAGAACAAATTACTGAAATGTCACAAATTACTGTAAATTACTGATTGTGACCAGTCACAAACGCCTCACCACACAGCGCAGGCGTGACACAATAACAGAACAATTTTTGAAAACATGGTACTCTGCCTTCCATTGTTGTGGCAACAATGATTAAAATGGTTGGTTGCAACAAAAATGAGATAGCAAAACAAAAAAGCTTTGTCCCGATAGGAATTTATTGCAAGCAGTGCATTATCAAAGCCTTGATGCGAATGAAGCTTAATTGTGATTTAACCGGTCAACTTTCAGCTGAAACACTCTGTATGGTTTGATCCCTAACTTACGTACAAGGCTGGTATTTGTAAAGTACATCTTTGTGACTGGCAAGAAGGATTGTACTAGCAAGTGTACAACCCGATCCCGGGCTGTCCGAGCCCTGAGGGTGCCCCCGATCCCTGCCTTTGACCCTCGATTCTTGGGTCAGTAGACCCTTGCAAAAAAAAGTGGCAATAAAAACTTAGCACCGCCGGGGTTCGAACCCGACACGCAGTTTGAGGTCATGCGGGCCCAGACTCACTACGCTAACATGACACTGCATGAAAGCCGAAGCGTTCTTGTATTTATGGAAAAAATAAAAAACGATCAAACGGAATCTAAACCGATCCGAGGACGCAGCCAGGGAGTGAATAGCACGACTCGTTTCATAAATGTTATGATTGTGTCACTTGCCGAAGCATCCGCCCAAACAAGATTGTTTCTGGTGAATAGTGAATTTATCGGTTAAAAGTTCCAACTACCTGTGCAAAAATGCCCATGTTCAGTTCAAACCACCTATGCCGTGTGCGATTGCAACTGGAATCGAATCTTTCTTTCTTATCTCGTCCGAGTCTTTTCAATTTTGACACCACGTCATTAAAACAAATCAAAATCCGGTGATATTTTTTCCTCGTTCTGTCCACTACATGAAATCCATTCATCATCATCGTCCTAATCAGTAATCAGATAGTTTCACCAATCACTACCATCAGTAGTCAAGTCACTCAAAGGACTTGAAGACTTGATGTTAAGCTCAGCAGAATCAAGAATGTGTCCTTGAACATAAAGAAGTCCCAAGATAGTTCTACCCTCCTTATCCCAATAAGCTTATGAAGGTGCATCTTCCATCAAAAGTGAGCAATGCTTCACCCAGTACAGAGTCCCATTGTTTCTTACGATGTTTCTTAAAACATTTCAGTTCGCTTATTTGAGTTGGGTTGTAATAAATGCATGCACATGAAAGATGAGAATAGGCGGCAGAGGAGAGAGGTGGAGGATACAGGATAATCCTGTATATACCGATCCCATGAATCAATTCAATAGTTTAGGAAGACTGTTCGTAGCAGTAGATGAACAAATTACAGAATTTCATTTACAATGAAAACGAGAGAACAGGACAGTGGAGTTGTTTTGGATAAACGTTTACGGTATGTATTCGTAATTGCTTCGGGCGGTGCTGCAGCTTGATTTGATAGCGCGGCTCTAACCGCCTTTAAAGCAACTTCAGAAAACGATCCTCTGCAAACAATTCAGCAAAGTTTGAATTGGCTGTGGATCGAAATCGAACCTTTGATTCTTTGCATGTTGGGCAAGAGAATAGAACAATTAAATCTGCAATGGCTGCGACTCTTCTCTGCCTCCTATATAAGTGCAACCAAAGACGCCACTAGTGAGTGGGCCTCATGCGTGCATGCCGGGCATGGAAATTTAATTCGTAATTGCTTCGGGCGGTGCTGCAGCTTGATTTGATAGCGCAGCTCTAACCGCCTTTAAAGCAACTTCAGAAAACGACCCGCTGCTAACAATTCAGCAGAGTTTGAATTGGTTGTCGATCTAACCTGAGATTTTGCGCATGTTGGACAAGACGATAGAAGAATTTAGTCTCAACTGCGACGGCTTATCTCTGCCTCCTATATAAGTTTAGAGAATAGTACAATTAAATCTGCAATAGCTGCGACTCTTCATCTCTGCCTCATATATAAGTGCAACTGAAGACGGCACTGGTGAGTGGCCCCACATGCATGCATGGTGGGACCGGAAATTCAAGTCCTAATTGTTTCGGGCGATGCTGCAGCCTGATTTGATCGCGCGTCCCAAACCGCCTTTAAAGCGACTTCAGAAGACGACCCGCTGCTAAAAATTCAGCAGAATTTGAATTGCTTGTCGATCTAATCTAAGATTTTGCGCATGTTGTAAAAGACGATAGATCAATTAAGTCTCAACGGCGACGGCTTATCTCTGCCTCCTATATAAGTGCAACCAAAGACGCCACTAGTGAGTGGGCCCCATGCGTCCATGCCGGACATGGAAATTTAATTCGTAATTGCTCCGGGCGGTGCTGCAGCTTGATTTGATAGCGCGGCTCTAACCGCCTTTAAAGCATCTTCAGAAAACGATCCGCTGCAAACAATTCAGCAGAGTTTGAATTGGTTGCGGATCAAACCTTAGATTCTTTGCATGTTGGACAGGAGAATAGAACAATTATATCTGCAATAGATGCGACTCTTCATCTCTGCCTCATATAAAAGTGCAACTGAAGAAGGCACTGGTAAGTGGCCCCACATGCATGCATGGTGGGACCAGAAATTCAAGTCCTAATTGTTTCGGGCGATGCTGCAGCTTGATTTGACCGCGCGTCCCAAACCGCCTTAAAAGCGACTTCAGAAAACGACCCGCTGCTAACAATTCAGCAGAGTTTGAATTGGTTGTCGATCCAACCTGAGATTTTACGCATGTTGGACAAGACGATAGAACAATTTAGTCTCAACTGCGACGGCTTATCTGTGCCTCCTTTATAAGTTTAGAGAATAGAACAATTAAATCAGCAATACATACGACTCTTCATCTCTGCCTCATATATAAGTGCAACTGAAGACGGCACTGGTGAGTGGCCCCACATGCATGCATGGTGGGACCGGAAATTCAAGTCCTAATTGTTTCGGGCGATGCTGCAGCCTGATTTGATCGCGCGTCCCAAACCGCCTTTAAAGCGACTTCAGAAGACGACCCGCTGCTAAAAATTCAGCAGAATTTGAATTGCTTGTCGATCTAATCTAAGATTTTGCGCATGTTGTAAAAGACGATAGATCAATTAAGTCTCAACGGCGACGGCTTATCTCTGCCTCCTATATAAGTGCAACCAAAGACGCCACTAGTGAGTGGGCCCCATGCGTCCATGCCGGACATGGAAATTTAATTCGTAATTGCTCCGGGCGGTGCTGCAGCTTGATTTGATAGCGCGGCTCTAACCGCCTTTAAAGCATCTTCAGAAAACGATCCGCTGCAAACAATTCAGCAGAGTTTGAATTGGTTGCGGATCAAACCTTAGATTCTTTGCATGTTGGACAGGAGAATAGAACAATTATATCTGCAATAGATGCGACTCTTCATCTCTGCCTCATATAAAAGTGCAACTGAAGAAGGCACTGGTAAGTGGCCCCACATGCATGCATGGTGGGACCAGAAATTCAAGTCCTAATTGTTTCGGGCGATGCTGCAGCTTGATTTGACCGCGCGTCCCAAACCGCCTTAAAAGCGACTTCAGAAAACGACCCGCTGCTAACAATTCAGCAGAGTTTGAATTGGTTATCGATCCAACCTGAGATTTTGCGCATGTTAGACAAGACGATAGAACAATTTAGTCTCAACTGCGATGGCTTATCTCTGCCTCCTATATAAGCTTAGAGAATAGAACAATTAAATCTGCAATAGCTGCCACTCTTCATCTCTGCCTCATATATAAGTGCAACTGAAGACGGCACCGGTGAGTGGCCCATCATGCTTGCATGTTTGGGCCCGGAGATTCAAGTCCTAATTGTTTCAGGCGATGCTGCAGCTTGATTTGATCGCGCATCCCAAACCGCTTTTAAAGCGACTTCAGAAAACGACCCGCTGCTAACAATTCCGCAGAATTTGAGTTGGTTGTCGATCTAACCTGAGATTTTGCGCATGTTGGACAAGACGATAGAACAATTAAAGGTCAACTGTATTTGCTTTTTAGATTCCAAATCTAACCAAATATTTGTCTTCAGCTACTGGTTATATTTCATTATGCCGACATGGCTAATTATCTACATGTAATGAGTCAGTCAACTGCAGAATCGGACCTAAATACATTTGTTCCTATTTAGGTGCAGAATTTATTTCGGAGTACGATATGAACTATTCTGTCAGCAAATTAGTTTCGAATTTATTCTTCTTCAGGCTGGAATTCAGACAAAAAACAAAAGAAATAATATTTACTTATCCTATCTACCAGTTATGTATTGTATAATTAACTTTTTAAATATAATCACGATAAAATTACATAATTCAAAAAATAAATACCGACAGACTGACAGACATTTGCTAATCTATAAGCACTCTACGATGTGCAAATTACTGGGACATCTTCCGATACCCTTGACTACCGCATCTTAAACTGGCATTAGAAGGTGATTCTGTGCATTCTGTACATAAATTCGTCATCACTGTCATCGACTTAATCAGTAGTCAAATGCGTTTCGTCAATAATCATCGACAACTGTCGGATCAAGTCACGAATCACGAATGTGTTCTGGAAGACATATCCTATCATATCCACCCTGATCCCAACAAGGGCATGAAGGTGCACTTCTTGCATTAAATGTGCGTGAGGCCTCACCCAAATAAGCATGGATTCCATTGTCTCTAAAAAATATTTCAATTCTCCATGTGAGTTGGGTTGTAATTAATGCATGAACATGAAAGATGAGAATCACGCGGTAGAGGAGAAGGAAAGCAGGATATAGGATAATCTTGTGTATGCCGATGTCATGAATTAATTCATTAGTTTAGGGAGGCTGTTTGTAACAGTAGATGAATAAATTACAGAACTTCGTTTAGAATGAAGTGAAGAGGACTGAAGTTGGTTTGGATTTATGTTTTCCTGGTTCTCCATCGACGAGCACAAAAATATCGCAATTCATTATTCTCATGTTCATATTCCAAGCAAAATAGCATCCTTTTTGCTTGTATGCAATGTATACACACTATAGTTTGTGGTTTACTCAATACCATACTGGTAATCTAGTGAAGCATTGCATATACATGAATTTACAAGATATATTAAACATGAATATATTAATTACAACCGTGATAGCCTAAAATTTCCGTATTACTACTATCATCGCACATCGTACTTCGTTCGCAGTTTAGAAATGTAACGCAGTTGGCGAATCTGTTCATCTGCCTGCCAGACTGCCACTTACCACAACACCATTCGAGTATGTATTGCATCTTCTTACATACTTCTCGGATGAGATTTAAAATTATTGAGCAGCAGTAGTTGACACCATCACCAGACTGAAGCTTTTGTCTTTTCAACCGGAGCGGCGACGGGGAGAGGAGCAGAATTTTACAGATGAAAGACTCATACGTACATCATACTGTTGAGAAAAGTAAATAGAGGAAATCAACAATCAAAAGTTGCAGTCTCATTTCATCTCGCTCAAGTGTTTCTTGAATTTCACACACTGCACTAATGTGAAGTTGTATAAAGTCAGCAGCAGCATAAAAGCATGATAATACATTAAACTCCAAGCCCCAAAGGGAGAACACCACAATGAACCCATCGTCTGTCTGTTTGCCTGTTTCTTAATACACTGTCGTTGCAGTCTGTCTGACGTGGTTATGGTGTTTTAGACTTAAATCAGTATTACATTGAAGTGATTTGAGAGTACAATGAACAGAAATGTTTTCTGTATTCTTGAGATCGTGATCATTGTTGTTGTCAGTTGTTACATGTTGCAGTAGTAGTGTGCGCAATAATACGCTGATGTTCTGGTTGTTCACTCTTCACTGTCTCACGAGTCTCGCCGTCGCCGTCATGTCATCAGTTTGTGAGTTTTTATGGTTGATGTTTTCTTCAGTTGAAGTTATGATATGAAAGAGTTAAGAACGAGTGAAACACTTGCCCGATTGCAGGTTGGAATTTACACATTTCATTTCTTTCAAAGTTTGTTCTTGCTCTGGCTCTTGACTGACAAAGATAGATAGAGTTGTCATTTTTTTGTGAAGTATTGATAAGGTTTTATTATTCTCCTCCGTGTTCTGCTGGAATCTTTGCTTTGGCTTTTCTGAGAACTCACTGAGACTTTGGACTGGAGTTTTGAGTCAATATTTGAGCGTGTAATCTGTTATTTATATTTACTAACGTTGGATTTAAAACTAAAAACCAAACGGCTTCCTCGTTTTCTTTGGAATTTGGAAGTTTGACATTGACTACCGCTACCGCAGTGAGTCACATTCTGTTGCGAAGAAGTCTGAAAAATCACAGGTAAGTGTCAAACTTTCGTCCAATTAAAATGCTGCATTTGAGTCCATGAATTGAATTCAAAATGACAGTCAGATGAGTAACCTGCCGGCATGCAGGCGGTTTTGATAGATTTAATTGCATAATCTCATTCGTACAACTTTATGTTGTGCTGTCAGCACCTGCTGAGGTATTTATAGCATAATGTACCCGTCTCAAAAATGCCATGTTCAACATATTGAAGCCTATTTTGACGAATTTCATGTTCATTGAATGGCACGAATCAGATTAAGGTAGTCGGTCGGTAGGGTAGTCAAGTCAAGTCAGTGGAAAATGTGTTCATGGAGTTATTGCATGGATGAGCATTTAATATTTAGTTAATAATACGTATGAGTATATATGCGTTTTCAGTTTCAACATCACACAAAGTTATATGCTCAGCATTCATGATATGATGCTTCAACGCACTATACAACTAACTACAACTACAACTTGCTAATCAATTGAGAATTATGAAGGTAGTAGAATACTCGTAGTACTGAGCAACATCAACACGTCATAACTCTCATAACACCTTCATTATTAGATCAAACGTATTTAACGTATTCAGAATCAGTTCACGAGTTTACTATCAGTTCAGCGTAAGTGAATGTAGTGAATAAATTGTCATTGTGAGTAGAAATTTGATCACAAACTCGTACTTCGTACAATTAATCATTATTAGACATTCCTACTCCTTAACTCCTTATGTTCTTTCCATTGCAAGATTTTGTGACGACGAAATAGAATTGTGACCATCATTCATGCCATTCATATATTTGAAATCTTTGTGCAGTGACATTGACTTGACATCATACAATTGAACCGTGAGACCGAACGGAAGCACGCACAGAGACGTCAAAACTGGAGACCATGAAAGACTCCGAGATTGTTGATGATACAAACTCTATTCAAGATCCAGACAAGATTAGTGCTTCTTCAGAGAAACCTGCTGCACCAGCTTCAACTGTTGGTCTGGCCACCGCCGGCAACGGCAACGGCAATCATACTAATAATACCAATGGACGAGTCATCCGTACTCCAATCAGTCACAGTTCCGCATCAGCATCCAGTTCTTTAGGAGAATCATTTAATGAAAGTGGTAAGTCAAGTCATTAAAGAGTCTGTTTTTTTTGCCATATTTTTGGAATGTCAAAAGTCAATGTGGTGATGACATCAGAATGTAAATAGTTTCAACAATTTAACAATGAGAATGAAGTTCATTCTAGTGCCATAATTAGCAATTACTTAAGGCAGGACAGGCTAGTTAATTGTGTAGTAAGGTACAGGAATTGATCACACTACTGGTGATGTAATGGTGCTAATAATGAAGTGCAAACAACTGAAAGAGTTGTACCGACATTTGAGTAGTGCTAGTGCGGTGTGTGGTATAGTGGAAGGAAAGGTGTACAATGTCAATCCATTGATTAGATAATTCACTTCAAATCTTCATTTAGCGTGTGGTGTGCGCGAGATAACATCTCAATTATGTCAATGCCAAATGCTAAATTGCTAACTGCATAAAGCACTTTTACTTATGACAGCAACAGCACAGCACGCATAAATTATGACTGCATGCATGAGTCGAGTTGTCGAAGTACACATACAATTTGCATTGCGAATTCAAAGATTGTATGCGAATGCAAATCCTACTTCGACAATAGTAATAATAAGCTTATTGCTTGTATTGCATACACCCGGCTCGGCATGGGCATATGCATGACATACAGATTAAAGTTTCGCATTGTTGTCTCATATGATTAGAGCTTCATGTGAATTGTTGTTGTTATTGTTGGTTGTTGTATTTAAAGTATTCGTGTTGCCTGTTGCATTTCTGTAATCCTAAATCCTACACAATACAGTACACATTGAATGTATGGAATGGATGTCGTAATAACTCATTAAATCTGTACTCAATCATGCTAATGTTAGATTCGAAGTTAAGCCCTCCACGGCTCAACTTACGTTAGCACAATGCACAAAGCTCAACACATTCATTTCTTGTCCATGTGCATGCAACAGATTTCATTTACTTTGCTTTTCCTATACTGACT
>JAQIYH010000227.1:0-11417 GCA_034700885.1 Paratullbergia callipygos | reverse complement strand
GACCTTGCAATGTATTTTCAGTTTCAATTCAACATAAACAAGTTTCCCTGTGTTTGTGCTCATTGAGGCTACCAATATTATGCCTCTTCCTCGGTTTGCATTAGAGGCTGCCGTTAAAAAATATTCTCCGCACTTTGGAGGCCAAGAGCATGTCATTATAGTTCACTTGATTCCTATTCATAAAAACACATTTCACTCCGCTGTTGCACTGTGCAGAGCGATCTCAATGAGACTGTCTCATCAATTCCCACATTATAAATTATAATCGTGTTGCTATGACTCACATCCGAAGACGAGATAATTATGAAATTAAATATTACTTTCATCTCCGCTTCCGCGAAGGTTCACCGATGGATTAATTTCTTCAATACTGCGTTCTTTTTTGTCAGTTTCTCTTGTTGTGTATGTGTTCCTTCACCACTTAAGTGCAATTATTCTCGTGCCGTGTGTAGTGTGACCTTGTATTGTCAATTGTTTCTTATTCAAATTACACTGTGCTTGGTTCACCATGGCTCATTTAATAGTACTTCTTAATGATTTGTTGGAGAGAGTGCGGAATGAACGCGTCAACATTCGTCGTCCTATTTTTAGCCAGCCCAATCCCGACCGTCATGCTCTTGAATATGTGAGTGGACAATACTCTTTGGCAGAGACTCTTCTAATTGACACAGGACACTTGCTAGCTGCAGCCCTTCAACCTGTTCCAGTGAATTGGTTCTTTGCACCTGATGAAAGTGTTGGCCAGAGCTCGATCTCTCGTGAAACGGTGGACGTGAATCCTTTTACTGTCTGTGTTGGAAGCGGTAATTCAAGTATTCCCTCAGACGGCACAACTTCCACATTCATCGATACCGCACTTCCATTGCCTCCGTCGACCGTTGCATCCTTGCGTCCTTCAGTCATTGTGAGTATTGGGAGTGCTTTGCAGGTTGAAACTGTCAACATTGATTTTGCATCCATAACCACCACGTCACCCTCTACTGCTGGACCAATTACTTCGACCTTGATATCCCGTGCCATCCACATTATAGGTGAAGGAAGTAGCGAAAGTGGAAGTGATGAGACTGATGGTGGCGGTGTTGGTGTTAATACTTCCTTCCCTGAGATTGAAGAAATTGATGTGACTTCTCCTGATATTATAGACCCCATTCCAAGTGCAAGTGTTGATGTTGCTCCTTCGCCGCTGCCTCCCGCACTTGGGTTTTATGTTCGTGACCTCTCACAACAGGATCAACCAAAGGTCAGCAGCACCTTCTATTATTATTTTCTCGCTCTCTTCCCTAACTGCTTTTGAGGGCTTCCTTCCACTTGACTTTGTTTGTACACTCTTGAATTCATTTCAGATTTGCACAATCTCCAATCTTTCTTCCAACACACCCGTTCAGCAGTCAATGGCGGAGCCTCTGATTTGTGGACAAAAGCAGAGCGCCAGCGCTGCCGCCGCTGTTGAGGAGACAACTGCGCATGCGTCCATAACTACTGAGGTTGACTATTCTATTTGAATTCTCATCTTCGCTTGTGCTTCTACCAATGCTTTGCCTGATTTTCAAATGCTTCCAATTTACTTCCTTACTTCAGTTTGCATGTGATTTGCGAGTGCTATGTAACTGTATGTTCACACTATTTCACTATACTCTCGCCTTCTCGTTCATGGTGGCAGTCGTATTGCTGTTATGACATTATTTTCCCTTTCCATTTTCTCCTCCTTTACTATACTTTTGCTATTGCTGTGCTACTGCTGTCGCTTCGCATTCGTAGTCAATATTATGCGAGTTTTTTTTCTCTTTCACTAGTTTTCCTTCTGCTGCGTCGCTGCTAGTGTACTAGTTTCCAATTCTCTGAAATATTTACATTCCTTCCTTGAGTTCACCTCAAAAGTCCACCATAATTTTGCTGTTCTGCTTTCTGCATTACACTGTCCTTCCAATTTGTATTTGCTTTATTTTTTTTCGTTGCTCCTTGCCTTCCTGTGTCGTGATCATATTGTTATTGCACTGTTTACACGAGCTCTGCATTTTTGTTATTCCAAGGCATTGCATGGGTCCGTCCGTCTTATCTTGATTTGACTTGACTCAATTCTACCCACCGATCTCCGGCTGATGTGCGTTCATGTTGCTTGATCCGTGTCTACTTTAAATTAACTTTTGCGTTGCCGATGGGATTCGTATATAAGAGAATTTCCACAATATAATAAATTAGAATTTATTTCACCGCGCCTAGCTCTACATGCATGTCCCTCAATCTTTAAACTTCGCGGGAGGTTCATTTTAAGTTTCGTTAGTCTTTCCTCGTGTTTCTTGATCTTGTCCTCATATTAATTGTGCAATTTCGCCAGTAAATTTTTTTTTTTTTTTTTTACTCCTTTCACCCATGTCCTTCGCTGTTGTATGGCGTTCATTCTTTGCTGTTCTGCTATTTGATTTTCAGATTTTCCGCTTCCACTTTCCTTATAGTGTGGCTGCTTCTCATGTGCCACTGCGGTGCACATAGTACGTTTTCTGGTGAGTATTTTAACGTTTTCTCTTTGCTGCTGCTGTTGCATGCTCGTCGTTCTGTTGACTTCCTGCCTTTGTGCTTCTTGGCTGCATTAGGATTTTAGATTTGTCTCTTTACTCTATTCTGCTTGTGTGCTTCTCCCGTGCTGCTGCCGTGTTGCTATGTTTTGTTTTTAAGTTTCATCATAAGATGATAATGAGTAATTGAGTGAGTGAGTGAGTGAGAGTATGCGCGTGCCAATGAGTGCATGAGTGAATGCTCGATGCCACAGTCGCCACACATTTTAATGTGTATTTGCTTTACTTTTCCATAGCCTTTACTTTCTTCTTCCATTTCAATTTTGTTGTACTTGTTTTTGATGTTTACAGCCCTCCCTGCCTTTATGTGCTTGTGAATACTATTGTTGGCTTCATGCGGTCTAACCCTAGTCTGACCGGCTTTACTCACTTCGGTTCCTTGTCACACTCATTGTGTATGTGCGTTGTGGGTTACGAATTTCATAGTTTACTCTTATTTTGACTTGCCCCTACTTTACTGAAATAGACTTGAGTTGTAATTTTGCTCTCGGACTTCCACTTGATGTGTGTAAATAATCAAACGACTTCTCTTTCGTTCAATTCGTCGTCCTGCTACTGCCCGTTTCTACTGCTGTATTTCTTCTTTGTGGTCGTGATTGGTTAGGATTTGCCATTCATGACTCCGCTCTCGTTTTCTCTTCTGCCGTGTACTACTGTTGCATCTCGATTTCTCGCTATCTTCTAGTTGTGAAGTTGTACTTGCTGTGCTCTGGTCCTGTGCTGTGTTGGTGTTGTGTAGTTGTGTTAGTATACAATTTTCCCTTCACCTTCTTCTGATATCTTTCTGTTGCGCTTCGAGTGCCAGTGCCACTATTGTTTTAGCTTTCCAAATTTTTATTTTCTTCTACGATAGCGTTGCTGATCTTATAATGCTACTATTATGTATATTCTTTTCCGTTTCACTCTCTGCTACTGCAGCACTTCAAATACTCTTAAAACTTTCTCTTCTTTTACTCAATGCTTTCTGCTGTTACTGTGGTGCTGCCGTGCTGCTGCTGCGTTGTTAATAGTACAGCGCTCTCTACTGCTGTGTTTTGCCTTTATGCGCCTTAACTCGCTTTCACATCTCAGTACTTGTCGTTGGGTGCGATGTATTTTCGGCTGGCCTTGACTTGACTCACTCGCAAAATGCAATCGCCTACACAAATGTATATATTACTGAAAACATGACATTTCTAGTCGATTTCGCCCGTCTTTAATCTTCTCTCAATCTTTTATCTCAATAGGGCTAGTAGATTCTTCTAATCTCAATTTCATTTTCTTTCCAGTTTTTTTTTTGTACTTCTACACTGAAACTCTGCTTGCGTATGTGTTCACGACTTCACTCTCCCTCCTCCTTTCTAAAATAATTTACTGCGGTACGCTCTGCTGTCGTTAATTCGTTATCTCTTCTCTCTTTTGCTTCTGCCTCAAATTGCTTCCCCACAATTGCAGCTTGGCAGAGACGTTCGTTATTTTGCTTTTACTTGATAATTCCCTTCTATTCCAGATTTGTCTTGTACCTCTCGCTATTTAATTTTGGGCCTGATGTCTGCTGTCATCCAGACTTTCTCGTTTCTTCTTCTTTGTTCTTGTAATATTCACGCACTTTCTGCTTATTTCCATTGACAGCTTGTAATTGGCGATTATAGTGATGTTTATTATCTGATTTGCGTGTGGTGCTTTTATTGTCCTTGCTCCGAAATGCGTTTCCTTCTTACATTGGTGACATTCTCTTTAGGTGGTTGGGACTTCTGCTAGCGTTGAGCTCCCCACATCTTCTGCATTACGTGTTTCCTTTTCACCAATCTCAGAACCTGATGAGCTTACACCTATCATAGAAACCATTGGGAGTGTGCCATCCACTGAAATTACTGGTTCTGATGGGTTTGGAAGAAAGGAATCTGGAGACGGTCCATCGCGAAGCGACGCTCTAACCGCACCTGCTGTTGATAGATTGATTCGGCATGACGTTTCAGCTGCCACATCGGCTACAAGCATTCCAATTGACACCAAGGATGCTACTACTACTGCTATTGCTAGTTCTTCGTCCTCAATTCTCACAAAGCCACTGCCTGTGCCTATTGTCTCCATTCAAGAGCAGCTCGCAAGACCCCGATGCAAGGTTTCCCCAACTTTGGACTATTCTCAACACCAAATGGCAAAAATTGTTCGGGATTATATTACGCGTTCACAAAGCTTCCCAGGTCCTTCATGTAAAGTCAATGTGGAGCGCATTTCTCCTGAACAGTATGTTAACAATTTGTGCTTGTTCCTTGTTCCCCTACTGCTTGCCCATTGTTTCACTGTTTTACTTCTTGTTCTATTTAGGTTAGCTGCCGCTCTAAATCAACCTGCGGTGAGGCGTGCAGTGTCAATTCCAACCGCTGCTGCCCGAAAAATGGTTGTCAGAGATGGGCCTTCCACATCCTATGATGCGTACGTGAATCCGGAGAGGGGAGCGAAGCGCGCAGCTCTCGAAAAGATCATACAACAAGATGACGATGCTCATGATGTGGACACTGGACCCTGGCGGAAGGGTTCGCGTAAAAAGAAGAGCAAAAAGGAACTGGATGCAAAGAATAGAAAGAAGGCTGCCAAGCGTAAACATTTCAAATCGGCCGAGTTTGTCACCAGTAGCGAATCCAGCAGTGACTGAAATGGAGAGCTTAATGATTTTCCTTTAATCTCTGCCTTTCACAATTCCTTTACTGTGGTTAGCTTATTGTTTCATTTCGTGGTCTCTTGCCGTTGTAGCTGTCTGTCGTTCTTATTAATCCGAAATTTTTGCTTTTTATACTTGTATTGGAATAAAAATCTATTTTGACACTTTGTTTTTCAGACATTCGTTTTGCTCGAACCGCATGTTTTTTTTTATTTCAGTTCCGCAGATTCGCTCCTTTTGTCCTTGCCACTGTTCGTTTGGTTTTCATTCTTACTTCCCTCCAGGTTCTATAAACGATTTGGTAACTTCCCCTAAAGGCCGGATTGGATGATTGGCTCCGTTAATGACAGCATTCCATGTTCGTGTACCCTCTGCAGGTCGCCAAAGTCTTTTCAAACTCAAAATAGTCTGCTTCTCGTCTCTCGCAATGCGATATACTCCATATTGGCTAATGCTCCCTGTCTATCTAGAATGGGGACGGTGCTCGTGGCTCATAAGTTGATGGTGCTCGTGGAGTTGACTCATCCCTTCATCGCTGCCGTTAGCCAACAATTGTCTTAATATTTCCTTCAGTTTACAACTATTTTTTTTTACAATCATGATATCCACCCAGGGAGTATATTTCAATTTCGTTTCTATACTTTTCCCTCCTTTTAGCTACGCACGTTAAATCGTTTTACCTTGCCAATTACAACTTTACTCGCCCTCTTTCTTCATGCATACCTAAAGACTTGTGGACATGCGATCCTTGCCATCCTTTGGTTGTAACTCCTAATTTCTTACTCATTTTATTCGATTCCTTCTTATCTCAATTTGTCTCAATCCAGATTAAAAGTTTTCCATTCTCTTACCCTTTCCTTCTCGTTATTATGTCCACCAAGTCTCCTATCAAATTTCGTCATCGTGAAAAGCTCTGAGTTCAGGTATTCAATTTTATTCTTTATTTCATTTCATTCACATTCTATTCATGTTCCTCTGAACCCCTACCTAAACGCCCGACGACACCGGATCGAAAGGCCACTTGCTACCGGGTGTGCGGTCTCCTTGCAAGGCCTCACCGCCAATAGTAGATTCACATTTTCCAGAAAAAGCTCTCGTTCATCGACGAGTTCCACTTCTCACAGGCGTTTCTTTGCTCGCATCTCGTAAGCAGGGTTAGTACTGTGATCAGTTTTCACAAGAAAGGCAGTGCCAGCATTACTCCCTGACGACAGAAGGTAACCGTCCCGATTCACGATGCTCGTTTCTTTTTCTTACAGAAGCGCTATTAAATTCTTGAATTACTACCCTAACTTTCCTTTGTTCGCTTTCGTTATTCGCAATAATGAAGACTATTTTACTTAAAATATAGACACAGCTGTTAAGAAAGTTCAGTCTGCTACCGAAGGGCCAGTTCATTGGCAGATATCACTCCCTTCACAGTGCCGAGATCCGGTTGCTCTGACTGCCTTTCTTTGTTCCTACACTTAATCCATTGGCAGTGACACATTCCTGATCCTTGTACGATGACTGTTCAACGCTATCCAATTTTTTTTTTATTGTATCTCATTCTATTTTGCTTTTGCGAGACTTCCTCATACTTGACATTGTGTGGAGTCAAGTAGACGCGGGGCGTGGCACTTAATTTATTTAATTACCATAGTGAATCCTTCATAGTTCGATTTACCCTCACTGCGTGCCCAGGTCTTGGGTTTTCTAATTTCGCTATATTATGTATGAATATTGAGGGTATGTTTTGGTCATAACTGGCAATCTTTATTAATCGCGATTGTGCATTTATCAATCTTGTATCTCGTTTGCCTTGTTTGGTTCCAATTTCACCACCTAATTCCTCCTTGACTTGCGTTATTGCGGTACCGATTTGCTTGATGTCTTTTACCGAATGTGGGTCCTTACACTCGACCCTGACGAGTCCAGATCCGTCTAAATACATCGAACCAGCTTTAGCGTTTAGACTAGCATGAAATGGAATCAATATGTCATTCCCAAGTATTAACAATTCATCGGGGAGACTGTCAACCACCAAAAATCTTTTTCTAAGTTTTAGTGTGCCGATTGTCATAAGAAGCTCAATTTCCCCAAGTAACTGTAAAGGAGCGCCATTGGTCGCTCTTATTTGAATATGTCCTGTTAATGGCTGCATTTCTGTCACTAAACATTTGTCCAGCACTGAGAACCCGGCGCCAACATCGATGAGAGTATTTACGATCATATTATTCTCTAGTTTAACTTTACAAACCAACTGGATTCCGTCGTTGGTTCTCCTACCATCCAAGTCCAATGTTATCGTCCTCTGATATGTGTTCGGAGATTCGGCTGCGTCCAGGTAATCGTCGTCATTGTTCAGGTAGGGAACATTGACTGGGTGTTTTGTTGGGGCGATCTTCGAACTCGGGCAAACTCTTGACCAGTGTCCTCTTCCACCACAGTTGTTACATCTGTCATTTGAATTCATAATCTGTCGGTGTCTTGACGTTTGGTTAAAATTGATGTCTGGGCGTCCTCTACGTCCACCACGACCATGATTGCGGGCTCGAAATGGGTGCTGTCCATATTCCCGGATTCTTCTGATTCTTGGCCATCCTTGATTTCACCCGTTGTGTGTGCCGCCCTGTTTTAATATTACCTGCTGCTGTGGACAGGGGTCCGTTTTCCCTTGGTTTACTGGTTCACTTGAGTTCCTAGCTTCGTTTTTCCGTTCCCATGCAGATAGTTCTGATGACAGTAAATTTTGAACAAAAGATGCTACTTGAGCTCCAATTTTCATCATATCTCCTATTTTTGTATTCTCTACTTTCTCTGAATTTGTATTGCCTTTCTTTTGATGTACTTCGGATTCCCAAAATCGTATTACTGTTGGCTGTACATCCGACTTTTCAAGTTTGTCTTGCGGATTCTCGCGTCTACTTCCTACATTCGTGAGCCGCTTCTTTCTGATTGCTCCCTCTTTCGCTCTATGTGCTCCAACCGGGTTCTGAGCCACTTCGCTACCCGATGACGAGTCCAACTCATTTGTAAGATCTTGCCCGTAGTCGCTAAACATGTCATCCTGAGTGGTGTAAATGTAAGCCTTCTGGCTAGGATTACCTGTCGTCTGAAACCGCCGCCTTCCTACTGGTGGGCTCCTCATTTCATTCCTAATGTCACTCAACCCGGAATCAATACTCCCTTCCAGGAATTCGCTTTCTCCACTCATTGTTCTGCCCTATGACCCCCTTCTGATTTAGTTCACTGAGACTTTCCTGGCCGTCCTAATCTTTCGGTTTTGTCCCCGATGCCCCAAGGCCTTGTTTATTACGTTTGTTTGCACTTTCACTGCTGGCCTCTGATTCAAGTATTTTGACTACCAATTGTCCGATCCGATCACCTTGTTTCACTTGACAGTCTAACTTCCCCAGGATAAAAACTATTACCCCAACGTCTCCTGAATATCCGTAATCTAGAATCCCAGTATGAACTAGAAGACCGTGATGAGCTGCTAATCCTGACCGCCCTGCTACGAAAGCACAATACCCAGCTGGTAAGGTGACTTTTATGTTGGTATAAAATAGATGACGGTCTCCTGGTTTTAGGCTGTGGGTTATGGTACTTCGCAAATCGAAACCTGCGTCATCAATGTGACTTTTGGTTGGGATTACAGCTGTATTAGATAAAGCTTCGAATTGTACAGTGTCTGTGGTACTATTTGTCGCGGTACTGCTCAGGAAACTGAACATAGTAGTCTATTCAGATTCACTTGGCACTAATTGAGCGTAGTCTGTAGGAAACCCACTTTCACCGAACTCTAAAGCTACTCCAATATATTCAGTTGCTGGGACCACTTGAACGAACCTTGCTTTCAAATTTTCGATTGTATTTGGATAAGAGTTGTCCACAAAAATTACTCGAAAGTTTGAGTACTGTAGGCTTACTGATAGTATGGAGAAAAG
Organism: Paratullbergia callipygos; assembly: GCA_034700885.1. Taxonomy (NCBI): domain Eukaryota; kingdom Metazoa; phylum Arthropoda; class Collembola; order Poduromorpha; family Tullbergiidae; genus Paratullbergia; species Paratullbergia callipygos. The sequence continues at coordinate 2,271 of JAQIYH010000227.1, read as the reverse complement.
TTGGGGAAACTGCGGCCGAAATATCACAATATAAGGGGCACTGATGAATGATAACCACTTTCCCAAAAATTGATGCTGACCAGTGTGAACCACTTTGTCCCATAAAGTAGTGTACGTTCCTGTAAGGTTTGCTATGACGAACACGGAAGTTCTATCGGCAACAGTTGGAAGGAGATACTGAATGGCTATCCCAGTGAGATTGTAGCAGGCCAGATTTGCGTTCTGCCAATCCATGTGGTGTGGTCTATTTAATTTTCACTTCACTATCCTTGTAACCCGCAGTCGGTGACCTAGGAGGTGCTATGGCAACCCTGCTCCAGTGAGAGCCTATGCAACCAGCTAAGTACCGTGCTGAGAATCACAAATGTTCTTTTCAATCACGACTATTCACCCAAAACCATACCGTCAGTTGGGAATCCGTTTGTTGAGTGATGTATTTGTTCCCCAATATGTTCTGTAGCTGGCACTGCTTCAAGGAATTTCACTTTCAAATTGTCTATAGTTGTGGGTCCTTCGTTTTCTACCACTATTGTTCGACAGCCGTTCACCAATGTGAATTCGTATAACACTGGGATGCAAGCTTCTAGCTTCTATCTGGGCCTTGAATATTATTATGTAAGGAGTATTAAGGAAATGACACCACTTCCGGAGATTGCTGGTAACTCCCGTATGAGCTACGTTATTCCACAAGGCGGTAAATATGCCAGGTGCGCTTGCAACTATTAGTACACTATTGTAGTCCGAGACGGGCGGAATAAAGTCTTTCACTGATGGATTTGTCAGCCCGTAGAATAAAGTATGTCCGTTTTGATGAAGAGCCCGAGCCATGCACTACTAAAATTTATATGCTTTGCTATGTCATATGTGGATAAATCAAATTATCCGATATCAGATCACGAGAAGTGCTATGATAACCCGCTCCGGAGGGAATCTATGCAACTATGACGAGTCTGATTCAATGCCAATTTTCACAATGCCAAATTATGCAGAATGCAATGCAATTGACAGCTTAATCAAAGTTTGACTTACAGTTTCGTTGGCGTGATCGGCGCTCCTTGTCAAGCAGTTTTCTTCACTATATCTTCACCGTCTTTCGCTCAATAAACACTTTCACTACTGGCTCTGCCTTAGCTTACGGCGAGGTATAACTTTCACTCTCGCTTTCACTGTACTCAGAACTTTCTGGATCAATCACTATCTTTAATCCGCAGAATCCACTCGGAAGTACCGCAAGGTTTTGTGTTAAGCCTCTTCCTGTTGCGTTGTGTACTTGACTCAATAAGGTGTCTGAAAACCAATCAGCCTGTTCGTCGTATAATACATAGAAAATCACCCCCAATGTTGTACTTTCTAGCCGTACGATTGGGAAGTCTGTAACCAAAGACGCTACGGCCGCTTCTAAAACGAACTGATCAATTGGAATTTCTAAGAAACTCATGAATAGTATATTCACCTCAAAAATCTGTCCTTGTTATGCAATTGACCTCTTCCTCCAGGTCTTTGCCAAGGAAATCTAACTGGTCTTGAAATTGGTCGTAGCTGGTGTAATGGTTGCTGATAGTAGCTTAGCCAGGGTAGTCGAATGGGTTGAATAAGCGGAGCAAAGTATGGGTTATAGTGGGTACTTATAGTATGTATTGGTTCACAGAAAAGTACTTGCTGTTCTTTATAAGGTTTACTAATGGAACTCTGATTGCTTATCCCTTGATTTTCTGTAGCTTTAGTCAGAGTCGTCTGCACTATCACTCCATTCGGGGATTGTTTTTCACTATGGCATTCAGTTTTCCAGTCGTCAATCTGCTTTCGTTCTTCACTAGTAACGGATATGTTTAAAATATCTTGATCAACTGACTCAGTACAAAGATTGTGATGATAATTTGATTCCTTTAAACCACTCACAACTTTGGGTTCATACACTTGACTCATTAACACTACTGAATTTCAACTTTAGTTTCCTTATCTTATTGGGTCCGTCCTCTAACTCACTTGAAATTTTAGAATTTAATGCCTTTTCTATCGCTTCCACTAATTCCCCTCTGAACCAATGTGCTTGTACATCCCAAAGTTGTACAAGAAAGGACAACTGCGCTGAGTTTGCTTCTAGCTGAGTTATTTGAACATCCAATAGACCCGCACTCAATGCTGCTTCTTCAACGAAACTTGTGAAGGGAATTTCTAGAAAGCTCATATCCAAGACGGATCACACTTGGCTTTTAGCACTTTCTCACTTTATCTTTCCACGCTTGATTCTCTTATCTTGGGAGATGCCGA
>JAQIYH010000226.1:0-11422 GCA_034700885.1 Paratullbergia callipygos | reverse complement strand
AAGTTGCAAGTGTATAATGCGCTGTTGAGGATAAGTGGAAGTTCATCTCATCATTGCTGCTGCTGCTGCGCATTTGAATACAATAGCAAAGTCCTTCTTTCTACAAGCAGCAGCGTTGTTGTTGCGTTGAGTTGCGTTGCAGCAAAAAAGGTCACTTTAACAATTGTAATGGTTTACTCAGGCACTCAAGCTTCATGTGCAAAACTCACAATCACAATCACACCCAGCAGAGATACAACAAAAGGGTAGAAATAGAAATTCCAATTCGTAGAAGATGATACGATGTACGATGCTTGCTTGGGAGGCGATGATGATAAGAATACTAATACTGCATATTACATGTAAACAAAGCATCAAAGCAAAGCATACATCAACAATGTACAACAATTCAACAATAAACACACTACGCATGCGAAAATGAATACGAGAGCTCAATGATTATGATTTTAGGCTGAGGACAATTTGGGACGCAGGCGCAGGTGGTGAGCTTTACTAACTAAATAAAGTGCAATAATAGCATAAGCATACAGTAGATGTGTGCCTGAACTTTGATTATGATGCTTTCGCTGCTTGTAGTGGCTGCTGTCGATTATGAATTCACAATTTCATTCATTTCGCATCTATTCTCATCCATGTTTCATTTGAATGCAATGCCACCTTACTCACTAAGTACATAAATTTTTATAAATGTGAATAGTAATTAAAGTAATTATAGATTGAATGGAATTGTGTCAAGTCAATTTTAAGCAGAATTGGGGGACGAGAGCTATTTTAACTTAACATTTCAGTCAGATCAGTCAGATGCCGGGTCCAAAAAAAAACTTCACTTGACGACCGCTTTTAGTAGTCGCTCTAATGTACGTCAAAGAGATGAAGTTTCAATTTAGATGGAATGATTAAACAATTAATTGCAATGGTTTTTTGCAACCCCGTCTTGCTATGTTAATCAACGCTACCCACTGCGAATGTATATGTACAATAATTTTTATTTACGAACCAGTTCAAACTGCTTCTTAAAGAAACGACGACTTCTTCTTCAGTGCGTCATTTGGTCCTTTCATGTTTCGCCTTTTGCAGTACCACATGAAAACTTGCAGTCCAACTTGTTCAACTTACTTTTCAAAGTTCGATTTTAATAAATGTATTGAATTAGTCATCACATCAATCACCCAAGTGAGTCAAGTAGGAGTCTCACTGACTGGTCAGCCGCAATACTCAGTGCAGTGAGTCGAATTACGCAATGGTTTAATTCATGTCATAAACACTATGCACAATACATGTACAAGTAAAGTACTAGAAACCGGTCGGTTCAATTTGACATTTCCTTCAAATCAATTCGAAGAAGTTGAATGAATAATGTGTATTCACATGCACATATGCGGCATAAAGTTCAAGTAAACAAGAATTAAACACGTACCCACATAGGGACATAATGAAAGAAAGAAACCAGTGCAATTAAAAGCGATATGCGATTCAAAATATAGATGTAATGATATGAGTGTGTACTTGTGTACGGAAATGTAGCGTTTTGAGATTTTACGATTGAAAAAATATATTTAGCGTCACAAAACTCACAATCGTCGGCATCGTTTAACTTTAATTTATACTAAACACTTATGAATCTGTGAAATTGCGGAATCAAAGTGCGCGAACTGGGTTGGCCATATCTTATAAATTGAGACGTTAAAGTTTAAATATAAATGCTATTTTTATTACTGCGACTTTTGTGAGTAATATTAACAAGATTACTCGTAAACGCACGCGGATAAAGACACGACAATTTCCGTATTTCAATAAACATTAAACATGGAAAATATTTAACGAAATCAATAAGAATTCCGTCGTATAAAATAACAGCCGTTTGCTTGATTGCAAAAAGACACTATTATGGAAAGGAACATTTCAAGATGACTTTGAATTGTCCAACATGTACAAAATCATGGCTTGATATCACTCGAAATGAAAAGGTTCGCAAGTTCGCATTATGAGTATGAATAAATGAAGGAAGGCAAAAATTTATTGAGTCATAAATAGATTACTTCAGACAAAGGGTGATTGACACAGATTTGAGTGTAGACTGAATAACAGCCCAGGAAAGAATTTATTTATTATGTTTAAAGAAAGTTGAGAGAGAAATGTTTAATTGAAACCAAGAAGGATGAATTGAAATTCCTGATCATTGATAAAGGAATTGTGCATGCATACTGTGAATTGTGATTGACCCACTGGATTTTGACATCTTGCCACCTTTTTAGAAAGTCTCTTCTTCCTGTTTGCAGTTCTAGAAAATGACAAGATGCAAATGATTAGGTTTTCTTATGTTCTTACATTCTTACACTATTCAGATTAAAAGCCTGTATTTTCAAGTATCAACATCATAGTAATTTACCTTCTTGAGTGCATCCATTGTACATTTTTGATAGGCAGCATGATTCTTGCAATGATCATCATCAGACAATGCTTCAGTGACTATAGATTGGATAAAAATTGTTTGTTAAATACAATGTGGGCGTAATAATTACATAATCTTGAGCATATTACTTTGATCAGAACATTTGGCGAAATCTGTTTTCAATCCTTCACGTGCAGCTTCTGGAAATCTTTTATCAACCATTGCATTCCAGAAAGACGTATCCAACTTGTTGTCACTGTTGAGCTGGTAGGAAAAGCATGACATTCTTTTTTAGAAAGCATAATTTTTAAATGCACATCTCAAATCCAAGATGTATTTTTTTATCTTACAATTCCAAGCTTCTTGTTTTTGCAGGACATGAAGCATCTCCAGTATTTTGGATCTTTCTTCTTTTCCTCATCATCTTCATCTTTATCGTCTCCACTGGCTTCCTTCTTCGCCTTTTCTTCTTCCCAACATTTTTTCATGGCATCTCTGTCCTCAGTTGTTCCGTTCATTGTTTGTCCTAAACATTTCCACTCATGTTTTTTCTTCTCTGCTTCTGCTGCCTATGAAATGAAAATCAGTTAACTCAAGTTTAATTTCTCAGTACTTTGTAGGGAGGCTTTCTTACCGATAGCACTACAAATGCAGAAATTGCAATTGCAAGTATGACCAATAGTTTGCTTGACATCATTTTTGTTAACCTCGTCAACTTGTACTAAAAATTTGATATTTACTTGATGTGAAGTGAAATAAGTTTGAGAATTATGCTGGAAATTCAGGCAGATTTTATACCAATCTGACATCGGATTATCTTATACATGGATTGCGTGCGCTAAAATGATTTTTGTGATTCTAAGTGGCTCATGTGGATTGGAACCCGATTGTATAACATTTAATGCATTAGAAACTATGTTACAATTCGACGAAATAATTTTTATAATTAGAGTATTAAACATGCACATTCATTGTGAGCACACGAGCCAGAAAAGTTTTTCCCCATATTTATGGTAAATTCCCTTCATTTTTCAATGGAACATCCAATATTCCTATAATTGAGTTAGATCAAACAAGATTGTCTCGGAATTAGTCTCGTTTGTCCGAACTGCATCCCGTGTTTCAGTACCCTCGTGACAAGTGACAATGCTTTGCTTTACCATTTAAATAAAAGCAAAACGAATCAGTTCACAACATGCTCATACTAAAGTTCAAGTAAACACGAATTAGACACGTACCACCACGGCTACATAATGAAAGAAAGAAACGGGCGCAATAAATAGCAATATGCGATTCAAAATGAAAATGTGGATGTAATGATATGAGTGTGTATTTGTGTACGGAAATGTAGTGTGTTGAGATTTTACGATTGGAAAATTATATTTAGCGTCACAATTGTCGGAATCGTTTTACTTCAATTTTAATTACTGTACTAATGAATCTGTGAAATTGCGGAATCAAAATGCGCGATCGGGGTTGGCCATAACCCATAAATTGAGACCTTACGTTTAAATATAAATGCTATTTTTATTACTGCGACTTCTGTGACTAATATTATCAACTCGTAGATATGGGCAAGCGGACAAAGACACGACAATTTCCGTATTTCATAAACATTAAACAAACATGGAAAATATTTAACGAAATCAATAATTAATTCCGTCGTATAAAATAACAGCCGTTTGCTTGATTGCAAAAAGACACTATTATAGCAAAGGACATCTCAAGATATTATTGCAGTGTCCATCAGGTACACTTGAATATCATGTCTTGATATCATACGAAATGAAAAGGTTCGCAAGTTCGCATCTGTATAAGTATGAATAAATGAAGGAAGGCAAAAATTTATTGAGTCATAAATAATATACTTTAGACAAAGGATGATTGACAAAGATTTGAGTGTAGACTGAATAACAGCCCAGGAAAGAATTTATGTTGAAAGAAAGTTGAGAGAGAAAAGTTCAAGTCAAGCCGAGAAGGATGAAATTCCAAAGAATAGATGAAAGAATTGTGCATGCATATTGTGAATTGTGATTGAGCCACTGGATTTTGACATCTTGCCACCTTCTTAGAAAGTCTCTTCTTCCTTTTTGCAGTGCTGGAAAATAACAAGATTCAAATTATTATTCTTTCTTATATTCTTATATTCTTACATGATTTAGATTTTAAGCCCATATTTTCACAAATCAAGACTCGTCGTAATTTACCTTCTTCATTGCATCCATTGTGCATTTTTGATAGGCAGCATGATTCTTGCAATGATCATCATCGGACAATGCTTCAGTGACTATAGATCGGAGTAAAAAATATTGTTAAAAATTATGTCGCAAAGTCGCAATATTCACAAGAATATGTCCATAATCATGTCATGGCTCATGGGCATATTACTTTTGTCAGCACATTTGGCACCATCTGCTTTCAATCCTTCCCGTGCAGCTTCAGGAAATTTTTTATCAACCATTGCATTCCAGACAGACACATCAAACTTGTTGTCACTGTTAAGCTGGTAGCAAAAGCATGACATGTTTTTAAAGGCAAATATACATTTCATATCCAAGATGTATTTTTTATTTCTTACAATTCCATTCTTCTTGTTTTGGCAGGACATGAAACATGCCCACCATTTTTTATTTTGCTTCTTCTTTGCCTCACCATCTTCACTACTATTATTGTCTGAATCTCCACTGGATTCCATCTTCGCCTTAATTTCTTCCCCGCATTTTTTCATGGCGTCTCTTTCCTCAGTTGTTCCGTTCATTGTTTGTCCTAAACATTTCCACCCATGTTTTTTCTTCTCTGCTTCTGCTGCCTGTGAAATGAAACACAAGTTTAGTTTAAATCAAGTTAACTCAAGTTTAAACTCAGTACTTTGTAGGAAGGCTTTCTTACCGACAACAAGACAAATGCAGAAATTGCAATTGCGAGTATGACCAATAGTTTGCTTGACACCATTTTTGTTAACCTCGTCAACTTGTACTAAAAACTTGATATATACTTGATGTGAAGTGAAATAAGTTTGAGAATTATGCTGGAAATTCGGGTGGATTTTATATCAATTTGACATCTGGGCAATCTTACATTGATCGCGTGATCTGAGCTAAAATGATTTTGTGATTCTAAGTGGCGCTCTTGGAGGAGGAACCCGATTGTACAACCTTTAATGCATTAGAAACGATGTTACAATTCGACGAAATATTTTCATAATTAGAGTAGTAAACATGCACATTACATTGTAGCCACACGAGCCAGAAAATTTTATGTCCATGTTTATGGTAAATTCCATTCATTTTTCAATGTATGATAAAATAATATTCCAATAATTGAGTAAGATGAAACAAGATACTCCAGAATTAGTCTCGATTGTCCGAACTGCATCCCGTGTTTCAGTACCCTCGTGACAAGTGACAATGACAATGGTTTGCTTTACCAATTATATAAAAGCAAAACAAATCAGTTCACTTCATACTCACCCTAATGGGCTCCATTAAATGGAGAGCACGCAATAAAATTGTGAGACTCTATGAATGTCAATCAATTCGTCCATTCTGCAGGTCCATGAAATAATTAAACTAGATCGGAGCCGGAGATAACGTGTGCATGCATGCAAAGAATTCCGAAAGGAACAATTTAGCAGTTAGCATACATCACGGTAAGAGTCTGAGCAGAAGACTGAATGAATGAAATTTTGATTGCAAAACTTGATATCAATTTATGCGATCTTCTGTTCAAATTGGGCAACTCAACAAGTAGCAGGGGAACGAAATTCGGGGTTTGACTTGGCAGACGATCTTGACGGAAGTGAGTCAGTAGTCAACAGTTAACATTAATTAGACCAAGCTTAAAGTCAGCAGCCAACGAGCCAACCAACAAACAACCAAAACTTCTGCCAACCAATTATTCAATGCTGAACGCCAATTCCAAATTCTGATTTTGCGACAGATTGAACGATTGGAATATTAAGATAATGTGGGTCTGGATTTGTGTGGACGGGTGGAGCAGTGTCGTATAGTATGTAGAATAGTAGTAGAATGAAGACCGTAGTGTATTTTTTATTTCGGTGAATTTCATTTTGAAATGCACCGAATTCAGTAACAGTGGAGAGTGGAAGCACGATTTCTATCATTAATGATTTCACCTTGCACAAAGATTGTAGCTTTAAAAGATTTGTATAAACGAAGAGTGCGTGTCGTGAAGAGTGCGTGCGAGTAATAATGAGTCGTAATAAAGATGAAGAAGAGATTTTATTCAATACAAGAAATAAGAGTAAAGTATTAATTGTAAGATCCGAAGACATGATCTAAACTTTGAGGTTTCAACCACATGAAAAGTAGAAAGATTTTGGTTTGGTAAAGAAAGAGGAAGCACAGTGCATCGCAGCGAATAGAAAGAAAAACAAGCAATATTTAATTTTCTATATCGATTGACAATTTTATATGTATGGAAAAAATTGTCTGATCCATTCCTTGGTTTTTTTTTCTAGACTATCTTAGTAGGATCCATCATTCCAATTATGAGCAGTTCTGCACGGAAACAAAAATATTGATTAATGTCCCGATCCATGTTTGTTGGAACTTATTCATGGGGAATGAGACATTTTCTACCTTCATGTAAGACTTTATGACACATGATTGATATGGAGCATGATTTTTACAGTTATCATCATCAGACAATTTGTCGGTCACTGAAATGAATATTCGTGCAATTGATTCAAGTTGATAATGAAATGACCATCAAATCGAAACGGTGGTATAAATATGTATGAAACACTTACTCTTATCAGCACATTTTTTGATATCTGTCTTAACAGCAGCACGTGCAGATTCTGGAATTGATTTATCAATGAATGCATTGATGACTGTAATGTCCAGCTTGTCATCACTGGTAACCTAATAAGTATGCAACATATGGAAAAGCAGTAACTCACATTGAGACTGAGATATTATTATGTCGTATCAATGTTGTAAATACTTACAAATCCAAGTTTCCTAAACCCACATGTCTCGAAACAACGATGCATTCCTTTGCTTGCCTTTGAAGAAGAGTCAGCATCTGCTGGCATCTTGTCTTTCAACTCTTCTCGACATTGTTTCACAACAGCATCTTTTTCCGAAAAATCAACTTTCTCTCCTAAACATTTGAATTCAGGTGTACTCTTCTGTGCACTTGCCACCACCTGTAGTATAGAAACATTGACAGGTTACTCAGATTAGTTATCAATGTTGAAAAGAATTATGATCAAGGCTTTCTCAACCCTTACCATAAATACGGCGAGAAAACCAAGAACAAATGTCCCGTGCATTTTTTATTTTTAGTTGGTCAACTTGTTATCCTGTCCTGTGTTCACTCCAAGGTCTAAATCATTTGGAATCGTTGTGGTTTCCGTATTTTATATACGCATGTCTCTGTTCCATTTGTCAGCTCAGGTGTGCCATGTCTCATGTGGGCCATGTCATGAAGTCATGATCATGATTGCATGCGAGGTCTTCTGTTGCCTTTGATTTTATGCTTGAATTAGACTCATTGCTTCTGTTAAATTTCAGTCTCGCAGGCGTCGTCTACTTCCAGTCACTGTCACGGTAGTTGCAGACTTCCGGTCCTAATTAACTTGTTATTAATCAGGCACAAAAGCTTTACTATTTAGTGCATGAATAATTTGGCTGTGTACGAGTCAAATAACCTTCGTCGGTGAAATATGAAAATGACATTGACATTGATGACATGAAACATGATCAAGATGGTTTTGTCAGTAGTCTAATTTACTATCATCGACATTTAATTTGTTGTTCCAGCCACAATCCCACAATTCACAATAATCAATTATTATTCCTCCTCGATGCTTTCAAATCATGACAATACGTTCGTGGAAACTTTTTTATATTTCCATTACAATGATTGCATTCAAATCAAATGGATAAAGAATTGCATTTGCCAGTAGCATAATTTCATTTTATTGCATGTAAATTATGTATTGAATATATAGAAGTACAATTATAAGTGAAATTTTAGTGTATGCATGTCATATGCGCACACATACGTTCTATACCAGGTTGATAGGAATCAGACCAGAAGTTTTAATTTTTCCCTTCTTTCCATTCGCAAATCTGAAAATTCATCCAAGAATCTAGCATGTAATTTATGTATAAACTTCGTGAGATGTAAGACGTAAGATTCACTCGTACCTTTGCAAGATCCTTGTGAACACATTCAAAGAAGTCATTGTACGTGTTACATTTGGTCATATCCAATTTGCTTGAGTGTGAGTCAATGCATCCATTGACAGCAGTTGTAATCTCCGTCAATTTAGCAGCTGGAGCCAAGGTTTGGATTTGGGCTGTAACATTGGCTTTGACTGGCATACCTTTAGTATCCATCTGAAATATGAGAAAATGAATCATGTCAATTCCAATTTAGTAGCGCCGTAGCGATGAGAATCTAAGAACTTGTGCGGTCACAAAGTTTTTCTTACCACTCCCAATTTTTGTGCAATACAAATTGGTATTTTGCACATTTGTTCCATCATCTTTTCTTTTTCACCTGTTGCATTCATTGGGCTCGAGTTGGAGTTTGTATTGGCCATGATGGTTGAATTTGGTTTCATGGACAAATGACATTCTTCCATGGCTTTGAACGTAGCATTGTCAAATTTTTCAGCTTTAAATTCTAATCCAGCACATTTCATTTCACCCCAAAGTGCACCTTTATGCTCTCCGCCTGGGCTCGGAGCGGCCTGAAAAATTACAATGCAGATAACGAAAATAACGATCGAAATCGTTCCATTGGTTTAAAGTCTTACCATAACCACACCAATTGCAACAGCACAAACCAAAGCTACTGAATTGAAAACCATTTTGTTAGAATTATGTCACAGTGTCAAAATTGAAGGAAGTACGCTTGTAACGTAAGCTTGAATTAAACTTGAATATGATTTGAAATCCGAATTTGAAATCTGAATCAAGAGTGAATCTGTCAATCAATTTGATCAAATGTATTTATGGGAAAATTCGGTCAGGAAATGACAACTGCATTTTCATTGTGATATATAGATGTGGTAAAATAGTTGGCCATGGAACTTTTTTTTGACTTCTACGAACAATGTCTGCAGTCTGCAGAATCATTTCTTTGAGGAAATGGAAATGGAAGTTGGACGACAAAAAACTGACAAAAGTGTGTCGTGATTCATGAACACCGTGTGTATGATTTTGATTTGTATTGTGTGTGTCGTATTCTTGGAAATCAGGGCACACGTATCCTACATATGATGAAATACAAGCACAGATCAACTGGTTCACAGGTGTGTATAAAGTGCTGAACGGAAGTTCTATCAAAACGCTTTAAGACTTTTCATGTATTCGAATCAAGTGTCAAGTCAATGAAGGCAATTTGTGTTGTACGATTCCAATAATGTAGTTCATCATCATCATCCATAATAATAATGTCGTCAATCATAAAACGAAGACCATGACCACTTTGAGCACTTCAAATTCATTGATACAATAATTCATGTACGTACAACGATGTGTTGATGATGCCATGAAATTATGAGTCATAAAATCAATTCGACTTGGTCACTTTTCATCGGAATCTGATCAAGTTTCAACCAGTTTTAAGGTTTCGTATTTAGTAACAAACAGAAATGGAATTGTCACACTTCGCATTGTTGTGCTGCCGCTGCTGCTGCTGCGATGCAAATTAAGTCATGGTTCTTATTATTACTATCTCATAAATTCACAATGGATTCAAGAAGCTACGCGTGAACTACATCCGCTACTAATATTTATAATGGTTCTAGTGTCTAATGTTTAATCCATTGAATTGATTATTGGAAACAATATGGAGTCACACATGTATCACGATTTGTTGAACCAATTCGACGCTTTTAATCCTTCCAATCACAGATCTAGTAGAAGAAGATAGACAATAATTATTGCAGGCAGGAGCAATTATTCTGTCAAACTGGCAATAGGCAGTTATGATATAAACTTACAGGTTTGATTCCATTTGCAGCACACTGAACCAAATCATTGTATGTCTCACAATTTTTCATATCCAATAATTTCCCATGTTGTTCAATACACATGTTAACTGCTTTTGTAATATCAGCAACTTTTGATGGTGGTGCGACTGCAGTGATTTTATCCATGACTTCACTCTGCACGACCATTCCTTTGTCATCAATCTATAAGGGCATGCCAGGCAATAAGGGCAAGAGATTATCAACAGGCTGAACGATACTATCGACCAATGCATCAATAAAGTGTGTCAAGTCTGAGTGCATGAGTGTGAGTGTTATCGGCTACTTACAACTCCCAAAACTTTAGCAACACACATCACATGACATTCACCATCTGCCGTATGACAAGCTTCCATTTCTTTCTTCATTCCAGCATCTGGCATGGGAAACTTGAGTTCTTCACCTGCACACATTTTCTTCATCTTATGTTCATCATCTCCAGGCGCGGGTGCGGGTGCGGGTCCAGCCTGAGATAACAGTGAGAACAAGGATAAGGAATTATTAACCGACCACACGTAATATTTAAATTTGCAAAACCAACTTACCCATGCAAGAAAAACGACCAGTGCAAACACGAACAAAATTGAACCACGTACAATCGACATTTTAACACGACAAGACTTTGTAGAATTCTTCACGATAAACGTACTTTCAAAGCTTAAGAATCCAAAGTGAAATTGAGACTGAATGTGATTCCACAGATTCTCGCCCGTTTTATTTATACAACCGAACCACAATCCATCTTCTGCATTGGCTTTGTGCAGCGCAGCGCAAAGGACCGGAAGTATCAAATTGTGTCTGGTTGGAAATCTTTATTTGTCCGCAGTGACAGGTTGTCAGTCACAGTCATGGGCATTGCAGCCAGCGCAACGGAGTAGATTTCCACTACCAACACTGCATATGAACTCATCTCTTTCATATAAAGGAGTCGTGCGACTAGCACACTCACTGTGTGCCCTGATCGATTTCGACACCGTTTCATGGATTTTTATTTTTTCCATAAATACAGAAACACCTCT
>JAQIYH010000225.1:0-11425 GCA_034700885.1 Paratullbergia callipygos | reverse complement strand
ACTTGGCTAATTAAATTACTTACAATTAGACTCTGATTGGGTACAGGAAATCATAATTGAAACAACCAAGTAAAAGAAAGACAGAAGAATGTTAATTGTACACTGGACTAATTGAATGATTCAATATCCTGGAAACAGTTCTTATCCTACGGAGGAGTAAATTAGAACTGACATGAAACGTTTTGAGAAATGAAATGAATATACAAATCACATGAAAGAGACTAAGCAAAACGTTACACTACTAGAAGTGTACAAAGTTTAAATTACGTATGCAGGAGGCGTATTCTTTTGCACGCCACCCAACACACACAAATACACGTAACATATGAACAAAGGGAAAAGGTCGATTTGAAGGATTCTACCAGGCAGGATTCTACCAGGCAGGATTCTACCAGCAGGATTCTACCAGGCTGGATTTGAGTCTGAACACTCGAGAAACCTGTTTGGAGACTTGACAGGTACAACAAACCCGGAACAGTTTCTGCTCGTGAGTGGGCATTCGGACAATTGGGATTTGGGGCAAGGTGAGACATATCGTTCTTACTACATTTCATTCCTACATACATAAAAGTACAGACATTATGTAATTCAAATGACCCATTGGTCATTTGTCATTGGACTTGAAATTGAAGCTTTCTCTCATTGCAGGGGCTCAAGACGACGGTTTTGCTCTTCATATCGCTTTGTAAGGCATGTGTCTGCTCAAGTCTTTAGGTTTGGCACCGAGGCGAACAATTCGAACCGCATTCTGGACCACTGAAGAGTATGGCTACTTGGGATCTCAGAGTTACATTGCGGGCCATAGTTCTGAGTTTGCCAGTAACCTGCAAGCCGCAATGGAAGCTGACTACGGGTGCCTGGCTTCAATGGGGCTCATTTTCAACGGACGCTATCAGCTCGGGTGCATTCTTGGAACGATCATGCAAATGATCGCTCCGACCGTGAAAACCGGCTACGTGGTTAATGCAAACCTTTACAGTGCAGATTTGGATAACTTTGAAGATGCGGGCGTTCCAGTCGTTTCCTTGTACGGTGATGATGGCAGATACTATTGGTTCCACCACACAAAAGCTGACACCATGGATGCAGTCCAGTCACCAGTTCTCGACAAGTGCATGGCTACATGGGCGGCTGCAGCTTACATCTTGGGGGACTTGAATGGCGGAGTACCACAAGGATTTGACCCTTACTAAAAGCTTTCCACGTCAGTCAACTAGTTAATGATTTGACAATAAGTTGACATTTCGGTGCACATTGCTTGAGTCTCTATATGCTGCGTGTTATATGTATGGCAAGGCATTGGAATTCAGATGACAACCTCGTGTCGTCTGAAGTCATGTAGTATCCTGGAGTCCGGAAAGCCTATCGCTTGCGTAGTGGAATCGGAACAATATTCTAATATTTCTCTTCGTTGAGATTTTATCTTCCCGCAGTTCCATTACTTTGTTCATTAATGATTTCATAGTTAATCGATGTGCTTCTACTGATTGCATTTGCAATGGTTATTTTTTGTGATTTCGAAATCTTTCGAAAAAAAGGTCGCTGGATTGGTAAAAATATCTTCGCCCATAATTGACTCAGAACCACTGAAGTTCGTTTCGATCCTCGCAGGATTTGCTTGAAACCCAGTCCCCTTCACTGTGCAAATGGCGTTGTGAGCAGTAGAAGTTCCTTGGTGTGCCGCAGCAGCAGTGTATGAGGCTCTTGGCTGCCAATTATTTCCATTCTGGTCTGCATCACAAATACAAATACAAATAGTAAAAGCAAAGGCCAGGTTTTATATCGGAATCAGCGGAACTATAGATCTTGCAACATACCTGAGGTCACCACAGCACTTGGTACCTGGTCGAAGAAACTTCGGCGTTCCTGTATTCAACCCACTTTTAGTCCCCTTCTTACAACTCTTCTTCCCCAATCCAGTATCAATCGTAGCGGACACATTTCTTGGTGCTTTAAATTCGTAATGACTCAATCTCCGTCTTTTGGTGCTTGGACTGATGCCAGGTTTCGCAAGTGGTTTAGGGTTCACACTTTTGGAACCATGCAGTGTTGAGGGCAGCTTTCTTAATGCCTGTTGTTGGTAGGTGGGAGTTATGGGCCTGGTAAAGATAGAAGTTTGGTTGAACGAATTAATAGGAAGAATTATTAAGTTACTTCAACTTTCCAATCTTGTTAAATCAGTTCATGAAATTCAGAATACTTACAACTGCTGCCCACCACCACCACTTCTACCGTCACCATACTGTGCTGGCGCAATGCTCAATCTTCTCTCCATCGCCTTCAAAGTCGCCGTCGAAATATTCCTCTTGTATTTTGATTGCCCACCACCTGCCGGAGACGTCTGCGTCTGTTCCTTCATAGCTTTGGCTTTCAACTTTTGACGATCCGTAGCAATTATAGCCATCCTCTCGATTATGCTGAGTTTAAAGAAGATTCCATGGAAAGAGCTGCAGGCTCCGTTGAGCTGTGCAGGCACGAATTAATTATGTCAGATTTTTACTATATCGGAGAAAGCCAACAGATAAAGGCTTTGGAAACATTTCATTTTTCAATACCTGCTGAATCACCATCCGGTGCAAATTCAAATCTTCAGGCTTGATCCGCAGGTGAGCCTGGATTGGTTGGATCCTCCTCATAAAGTCTGAGTACGAAATCCACTGTGTCACGAATCGTTTGAATAGTAGTCTGGATTTTATCTGTATGGAGTAAACGTCTTGTCAAATACCCACGGACACATGCACTGACGCGTGCGAATTTAGGAAGCATGCTTGGTTCCAATGCTTTTGGTGGGACACGGACTGGTGCATGAGATCTGCTCAGTGGGTTTGGAAATGCAACTCATTTAAGCAGAGGTGATTTTGCTTCTCCACCCATTTTACGGTATTTTGGAGACAATGCTTTCATCTTGGATTGTAGTTTAGAGAGGCCAACAGTGCTTAGTTCTGTGAGTGTGTTGGTTGAAGCAGATATTGCTGAGCTTGTTGATTTTGTTTCAGCTTCAAAATCAGTTGCTGTTGTCCAGCCTGAAGCATAATTTGATCTTGCAGTGTTGTAGCATGTTGTTGACGTGGCTGTTGGCAGCGTGGATCTCGGATCAGAAGACAAGGAGGCGGGAATGTGACTGGACGCAGTTGCGCCACCGCGATGATCTCCCGTCAATGCCGTCACTGATGGTGAGTGAAAAACTGAAGTAGAAGTGATGAAAGGATTAGTTGAGTGACTCTTCAATGACACGCTGTCGAAATCACTTTGCAGATTCCTTGGCGTGGTTGGTAATGAGATTGGATTTGGGACTGGGAATATTTCTTTACTGCCAGTGGAAGTGGCGGAAGGAGTCGGAACACGAACAGTACTTCTCACTGCCCCCAAAGCAGTTCCCTTTGTCTATCAAAATCATCTTTCAACCTTGCCTCTTGTTCACGATGAACTCGCATCAAATACTCCAGTTGTTTTTCCTGCTGTATTTGCAACTCATTGACGGGATTCGTTATCTATTTGTTACTTGCTGTTCGCGTTACTTCTTATTTCGTATTTTCCAAATAACGCTGAAAACGAGCGGCTGCCTACTTTCTCAAAAATCTATTCTGTAAAACTCATTCCGATTGTGCTGATAGTGAGATAGATAAGAAGCAAAAAATTGATAATTGTTCACATTAGCAATGAATTACAACCAAATTCTTCCATGCAATACCAATTTGGCAGAGGTTGATCGATACACTACATCTTCAAAGCGACTTGGATTTCAACCCCCAAGTGAAGTAAGACCAGGAGATGGTTCAGACTCTATTCTCGAGTAGAGCCTGGTCTTACTTCTCACTCCCTATGCTTGCAATGTTAAAAGAAGTAACGCGAATAACGTTCTGAGTAACACGAATAAGAAGTATAGCGAATAGAGCCAAGTAAGAAGTAACGCCGATGTAATGCCAAATAACGAATACCGCCATTGAATTTCTCTTCAATCTCTTTCTGAAAGTCTATGATTGGAGTCGGAGTAGATTTCTGCTGCTCTGGCCGAGGTGATGCGCTGAGGGATTTTCTTGGACTCATAGTTTGATACACTGCTGCTTCACCTGGGGATGACACCGCTGCAACATCCTCCATGTACCACTCCAGGTGTTTCTTCTTATTCAGTTCAACACCAACTTGAAGTTGTTCCAAATGGCGGTCAAGTGATTCGAGTCGGTGGTCCAGCTCTTCAGCTGTGGCGCTAAAGCCGGTAATACACTTGAGTATTTGATTCCCCATTGCCGAATTCGCAAATTGGGCAGGCAAAAGCAGTTATGCGGCCTACTGCCAACCTGATTCACAAATGAATGGACTCGAGTGACTCAAATCTTATCATCACGGATATTGTGGGAAGGAACCTCTCTCTCGCATGAAGCTCCTCGATAGCCGCTACTCATCTTTAGTGATATTTATGTTATGTTAGTAATGTTATATACATATAAATACAGCGCCTTATACAAGAAATTTTGGTGAAGTCAATTAACCTGCGTCCATATGCCAGTGTGGAAAAATGCGACCTACACACGGGGTGCTTCTTCTATACGCAGTTTGACATGTACTCGGTATATTAGGGTACTATTTTATGGTATCCAATACCCATGCATGTTAAAGTTATACAGGCAAATCCTGCAGAGAACAATAACAAAAGTGACGAAGGAGTCATACTCACCAATTGACTTGGTTTGTGTGAAAAGACGAATCCATTAATTATATCTTTCGAATGAATCAGACAATAAAGTTCACATTCAAAATTCCAAAAGATACTTACAATGCCCTAATCCACCAATGGGAAAAACTATGCCCTGGTGAAGTAAAGTGGGGTGCATGCGCTGCGCCATGCGTGTTGAAGGTTTGCGATTGTTAACTTACATGCAGCCACCGTAGAGTTCTACGACCCGTTAATTACCTCTTCGATATTCGTGCTCATACTGATTTGTCAATTGATCAAATATCGTCATACTCGTCGAATTCAGATTCGTCCTTTCTATTCATTATTCTGTGGAATCTAGTTTAGAATTCTCCCTCAGCATGACGCTTGAATTGTGCTCCAGTGGCCCCAATTTATTGCCTTTGTTCACTATTTGACTATTTAAATTTGCAATGAATTTTTCCACTTATTGACTCGATCAGCTTTGTCTAAATGGATCCTTCATTCTTTGCAAAGGTTTAAATAGCAGGACGAAATTTGCTGAGGATATCCATTCCAAGCACTCTTCTATTTTGTTCTATCAACAACCAACACTTCTGCCAAATCTTTAGTGAATACATCTTGATACATTTATTGAATATAATTCTATGGCTCGCAAAATCTTCTCTATCATCGCCGTTTTCATTTTGGTGCTTTCCACCATTTTGAATGGAACCGTGGCGGATGATTCGTTCGAAGTAGAAGGTAATTCCGGTTTATTTGCTATCGGCGCAGTGATCCAATGAGCACTGTATAGAGTCATTCCCTACTCGTTCTCAGTTTCTTGACTTTCAGGAAGTGCATTTGAGGCTCCGCTAACCAGGGGTGCCGGAATCCAAAGTGGGAAGATTAACTTCACGATGTATTTGAAAGATTCACCAAAATGTACCAATAACAATGAATGTCTGGATGTCTGCAAGAAGCAGGCAAAGAACCCTGCCACGGTAGTAAAGGCGGTGTGCTCCAAATTTGTTGGCAACTATAATATGTTTTGCTGCTGCTACGCGTCAGATACAAACGCCTGTTGCCAACACGGTAACTCGGGATTGGATTGCATTCCAGGAAAGCCATCATAAACGCAACCCTAATCTGAACATCCAGGGCGTCCAACACGAACCAAATCATGGCAAACTACTTCCTATCATCCTTCTTTCTTTCTTCGTTTCGTTCTTTCATTGAAAATAAATAGAAACACATTTAGCATCACATGCATAATTACACATACAGTTGGGGAATGAAGTTATATTCAATGTGTTTCACAATGGTTAGGATGAATGTGATGTGGAATTGAAATCAGTTTCTTTGAATTTCTTGTCACCAATCGGTTCAGGTTTTTGAATTGTATAAATGCGAATGCCAGATGTAGATAAATGTGGAATGTATGAATTAAGACGAGGCAGTCGTATTTTGAATCTTGAATTAAAGACATTGTTTGAATCCAAATTGGCAGAAGTACGTCTACGACTGCTGAATTTGTATCACAGTGATTGCAATGATACGGCATGCAATCTAAAAATCAGATTGCGAGTATTGTGGACTGTGACTGCAATTCAATCAATCGATCAGTCGTCGCAAGTCAGAAATGAGTGGATGAAGTTGATTGGCTAATTGAGTTACCTGTTGCCTTGTGTTCAGGATAGAATACTTCAAAGGTGTTTCTGACACAATAAATGCAAGCCAAGATGCATTGTGCTTTATGTGCATGACACAAAAATTTTCAATACAGTTCATAAATTGTACGAGCAAGTAAGCGAAAAACAGACCACTCGATTTCTTAAAAAGTAGAGCTTGCCACCATAGTCGTTCGTTTGTGCGTACTTTTGCAACAGCATTAAATCCTGAACAACAATGTATGAACAATGTAAGGTTCACACATTTAACCTAATCCCAGATCGAAGCTTTAAATAAATTCTACCTTTAGAACGCTTGGAATCATGAAGTTTATAGCTCTTCTCGGTTTCTTGATTTGGAAACCAGCACGGCTGCAGCGGAAGCAATCAGAAATTGCGACCAGATCGAAGGCGAATGTCTTCAGTGTTTCTACGTAGTTCAAGGCAAGGGTAGAATGAGGTATTAAAATCCGAAATAATTCAAGTTAGAAAAGTCAATGGTGCCACAAAATTGCTGACGTGACGAGTGAGATTATCTCATAGACGGATTGCAGATGGTTTAATCGCATGGTTGAAAATAAATCATGAGTGAAATGGACTTGAAGCTAATTGTTGTAGGAAAATGGCTGTAATCCATGCTTTTTGCTAAAAGGAGCCGCATTAAGGGTCTCATGAAGTGACGTCGTTAGGCGAGAATGATGGCTGGGGAGGTTGCCAAGATAACTCCGGTAAATATCGCATGTGATACTCAAAAGCAAGTTGTACGACAAGTTGGCTGGCGCACTCACTGCATTGCGCCATGTGTATTGCATCAGCCCTTTGCCGCTTGTACACTTCTTTGTATGCGTACAAATGCGAGGCGAGAAATAAATAATCATCATGACTTGACTTGATGGTAAAAACTAACATTTTTCTGCATATATGCGAAAAATGCTGATTTTTACCCCCAAAATGGACTGTTTCAAAAATTCACTACTCCCGACTGGAAGGTGAGAAAAATGCGATCCATAGCTCAAAATTCTCAGAAACTCTTGCTCTTTCACGTCACATAAAAACTAGCATCCTGAAAAATTCACTTGAAAAGTTTCAGACACCCCCTCCAAAACAAACAATTATTAGGACAACTTTTTCGTCCTCCGGTATGAACTGTGTTGAACCCAAGCTCAATGTTTAATATTTTTTATCTGGTTTGGTTCAAGAGGAAGCGAACAAGGCCAAACTCTACCAAGAAATAGTCAATTGCGACTTGGTAGCAACGTTGGGGAGAACGCCGACCTCTGTCCTAATAATTGTTTTGATGACTGTATATTAAGTTCGCGTTTGTTCATTACACTCATTGCATGCGCTTCAAGATTTGGCATGAACTTAACACTGGCGTTCTCAGCTTCGACATCAGCACTATTTCAACTCCCTGACTTTGAAACTGGGTGCACAATGCACGTCGTAATCAAAGCAGAAGCAAACGTAGAACCCAGCGAAGTGACTGTGAGAATTATTCGCTGGGAGAGAAATCTCAACCCGGTTAGTCTGACGTCATTTGCCGATCATTCATTGTTGCAGAAGCCTGTTGATTTACGTTTTGGTCGCGTAAGCGTTACGCAACACAGCACATATTCGTAGTCATGTAATTAATGCTACATTAAGTCATGTACAGCAGCACAATTTATATTTGGCAGATGTTGACCCTATGCTTCGCTTGTTTGCGCATACTGAATTTCCTCTCGCATATGCTTCAGCGTTTGACCATGGCGTTGACACCAACACACAACAAAGTTGTATCTGCTTCAAGGTTTGTTATCGCATATTGCATATCCTCTGAATTCGCTTCATCGCTTCATGCTGGCACATGCTTTTCTTACAATTTGAGTGCTTGCATATCGGCTTCCAGCTGTGTCACGGGCTTCATGGCGTTAAACACTAAGCTCCCCAAAGTACTTGATATTCTGATGTTGTGCTGCAACCTCGTCAGTACCCCCGGAAAAATAAACCATGACACACAGACAGACATATGCCAATCCATAGGCACTCTACGATGTGCTAATAAAAGCTCCAGTCGTAGTAAAATAATGCAGTAGCATTATATAATTACCATAAATTTTAATCTTCACTATTAGTATTAGTAGAAGCTGTCCATTCCAATTCTTCTATGCTACTTAACTCTCCAAGACTCTTCGATCAAGCAATGAGACATTCTAAGAATTTCGAGTGAAGCGGTCATTGCTCAATTCCTGGAATTTGTGGCTTCACAAGCATCCTATTTCTGACAGCATCGTGATTACCAGGAAATGTGAGGCCAATTGAGTCATTCTGCTTCCGGGTTCAACACCCCATTTGAAACAACTATTGCCCTAATTTTCGCAAGAATTTCCATGCAACGTCGTTATTTTCGCAGCTACTCTCCTATCGACGAACGAGTGTTTTAATCACTTCCAAGGACAATCAATCAAGACAGCAATAGAAACTAGTCCGGCGTTACATACGGCGTAATATTTGATCAAAATGAAGCTATTGACCAATGGAATCTTGCTGGTTGCTTTAATATACCGCAGTTTACGTTTTAGGAACCCTGGGCTACTATTGTTTCGAACAGCCGATCATGTCGCGTGATCATATCGAAATAGAAGCCCATGGGCTACTAATTCGTAGTGGGCTTTTATTTTTCCAAAGCAAAAAGTTTTATAAAAACGCAAATTTATAGTGTTCCATATTACTCCATATCGTCATCTGATTCCAGCTCACAACCAATGCTATGAATAGCGAGTGCCATGTTTCAGCTTGGTCACATTCCGCAATCAGCAATATTTCATCGAGACTACTTTCTTTCCTTTTCAACAAGCGGAGCCCTTTATCAAAGGTTTTGCCTTGCGCAGGAAATGAATCTGATCATCTACCGACCTATTAGGGTACAATTTATCTCTTCATGAATCTGAGCAACCAGTGACCTTTTACCCTTTGATTGTAAATTATTTCCAGTTTAGATTAGACACCTAAGAAAACCGACCCTATCCTATCGAAGCCATAATATCATTTACTTGATGCTTGGTGCGATCATTGGATATTTCTTGCGCTTGACTTGATTCAACTGCGCTTGGTTGAAAGTTTTCCTCTGTCAACCTCCGGTTCCGAATTTGCTTGCAATTGACATTTTCTCCGTGCTCGCTTTGCTACTGCTGTGCTGTTCTTTGAAGGCAACGACAATGGCATCCAGCTCCAACTTATTCTTGGACAAACAAGCTCGTTTTCTCATCTGCTTTTGCTCTATAATTTTCGCGAAACAACTGAAGACCCTCAAGTTGTTATTAGCCCTGGCATATGTGGCAACGCAAGGACGAATTTTGAATACCGTCTAAGGTCTAAGCCTTACCCTTTGATAAATTCTTTGTTCAAATATTCATAGTGCCCCTGGGCTGCTATTTTGACATGGGCTATTATTTTTTCAAACGCCTGATTTTGGCCTGATCATCCCGAAATAGGAGCCCATGGGCTACTATATGGTAGTGGGCTCCTAAAACGTAAACTACGGTATTTGTTATATAGCAATAAACGTACGCTCCACATTTCTAGTACAATAAATTGCTTCCCATTCACTACGAATTTCTAATGCTCAACATGCTTATCCTTCATTTTGGACATTTCCAGTTGTTGGGGCTCCTGTTGGCATCAGAGAAGGTGCAAATATCAAGCTAGTCCAGAGGTCAGATAGCGCCACCCAAACGTGGGAATGAGGGAACTCGTTAAGCCAACTCGGAGGTAATCCGCTCGAAGATTGGTTACATACTAAGGCAAGTAAAGTGCATTGACTTCCTTCGTATTCAGAATAGAACTTGATTTCTGACATTAAATTGAACTTGAAATTGAAGGCGAATATGATTCATTGACTATGGTTCGTTTCATGTATTGACACGTAATTGTCAGGCAAGATGCATTGTGTTTTGTGTATGTGTATCTGACACAATAATTTTCAATACAGTTCAAACTGGTGCGAACAAACAAGCTGCGCATCTCATCCGCTCATTTTCATAAAGTAGTAGAACGAGGCCAGAAGTTATTTGGTTTTGAGTACTTCAGCCACAACATTGAATTCTGAACCTGAGCATAGAATTAGTATAATCTGTACGAATCACATGGTTGAGGCAAGCTTGAAAGTGAATCTTTCATTTAGAGCCATTGGAATCATGAAAGTGATCCCCCTTTTCTGTTTCATCTTGATTTTGGAAACCAGCATCAGTGGGTCAAGTGCACTCTCAGAAGTTCGAAATTGTAACCAGATTGAAGGCGCATGTCGTCAATGCTTCTACGAAAGTCAAGGCTTGAATGAGGTCTTAAACCCCGAAATGTCTCGAGTTAGAAAAGGGGGCCAGGCATTACAAAAGGAAAGCCCGTGTATCACGAAATTCAATTAAACATTTTTTCAATGACAAACATCGATTGCATTTATAGTGTATTGGGGACCAGGGCATCTGTTCAGCAACCAAATGCTGTGAAGGATACTCATGTGTCCTTGTAACACCACAGGACCGTCCAACTTGCAGAAGATCGGTAGTGCCAGAAAATTCCTGACGGGACGAACTTGATTATCATCTTAGAGATGGGTTGTGAATAGCTTCATAAGTTGGTTTAAAATAAAACGTAAAATGAAACTGATTGAACTTGAAGCTAATTGTTTTTGCGGGCAATTTGCAATAGTTAATACTTTTGGCTAACGACAACAACATTAAGAACAAATTGGCCACTTTACTTCAAGTTCCAAAAGCGAAACATTATTGCTGAACTATTGAACAAAAGTTTATCCACTCAATTTTTAATGCCCCATGCGTGTTACTTGTTAACACAATATTCATGGAACAGTGATATTCAATTCTCACTATCGCTTTTAATAGTGCTGTCAACATGTCCATTCTTGTATAACGCAAACAGATCCCGTTGTTTGGTAAAGCATACGAAGTGCGTGTCATCATTCAACAGGGAAGGAATGCAAATCTACTTTGAAGTGTCACTTGGCTTGAAGCATTGGTTTGATGATGTGTCATAATCGATAGAACGTACATGTACCAACAAACGTTGTGCATCAGCTTTCAATCAACTCAGCACCTGATTGGTCGAGCCATATTACAACATCATT
>JAQIYH010000224.1:0-11445 GCA_034700885.1 Paratullbergia callipygos | reverse complement strand
TGACTCAACAGTTTCATTAAGCATTATTGCATGGCACGTTGACATGATTTTGAGCAATTTGGATTCACTTTTAGTTAATTGGAAATTACACAGTGTGATTGTTTCTACCATGAAAGAAGAAACGAGCGTATTCATAATCTGGCTCCAAAAGCCATGAACACAGCTTAAACAATCATTCATTATGACTACGTACACATCGGACAGTTTACCATCTTTATTTGTACACGTACTTACCAAATTACAAACATTGTTGTGCGACACAAGTGGTAACATTTCTTTCATTGACGAGACATTTGAATTCGCGCACGATGCTACCGTCACCTTGAGTTTTATTACGTTGAACATTGACACTGTGATACACACATTATCACCATTTTTAGTGCAGTGGAACTCTCATAGTATAGTGATTTCACATTGTCTCAACGACACAGTAATAACATTTCTTTGCTGCATTCGTTCAGACTCTGACCTTTAACACTTGACTTTGTGTTTTGCGAATTGTAACTGGTGTGGTGCACGAACAGCAAAGTAATTAATCATGCCTGGTTGCGTGACTCTAATACTTTGTATTTTGATAATTTTGTGTTGTGCACACATCTTGGATATACACAGATTTTTGTCATGGGTTTCAGTGACTTGACTTTTCGTTGCGTTAATTTCTTGCTACAACTCTTTCTTCTTCCGTCACAAGTCTCAATTCATCTTTCCTCCTCCTTCCTTCGTCATCTTGTTCCTCCGTTTTTCTCTATTCGCCATGAGCTATTTGCTCGCTCCGTCTTTGTTCCGAGCTACGGTTGACATAGTAACGAAGAAACTGGAATCAAAGGGTTTTTGCCGTGAAGACAAATTAGCCTTCATTGTCAACCATCCTCATGAAAACTTGGAGGAAGTTGAAAATCAGTTTCAAGTGTTACTTTGGGCTTTTCAGCATTTTGCCAAAGTACAAAACATGTACGTGCTTGGCTACACCTTTCCAACAGACGGTGTGAACATGGTCATTTGCGATATTCTGTTCGACAACATTGGCCTCCGTCTTGAAGACGGAATACACTTCTCCTGGCCTGCAACATATTTAGTTCGTAAAATTTTAATGGATCGTCGGCAAAGCATCTTCTACAATGGCATTGCTAAGGTGTTTGTGCCTCACCGTTTCCCTTGGCATCCAACTGCTGGCAATCTTCAGTATCTTCATTCACAGTTTCTTGACTTGGGTTTACCAAACCACTCTCTTCATTCACGAGATCACTGCGACGGAAAGTTCTACATCAATCCTGTCTACGATGAAGCAGTATACGAAAATGACTACCATCAACATCACTCGTCATTGGCATCCATCCGCCCGCTGACCGCCTTCACATTTCCACAAAACCCCTTCCGTTTCGATCAACCGGAATCAGGGCAACAAGAACCATCTAATTACACCTGCCCGGGTTCGGATCACGCTTCTAATTCACCACCGCTGGATAGCGCACGGTCATTGGTCAGCTTGTTGAATGAATTAACTCTTCAAGCCTCTAATGCGTGCTCGTCAATCAGTCAACAACAGGAGACAAACTCCCAACCATCTGCTACGACACCACCTCAACCACTGGTGTTTCGCCCTACTTTAATGGTGACGTCATTTGATCATCCACCTCTACCAGCTCCGAATGGTGACATATGGGATTCTGATGACGACTGGGATGCTCTGGAATGGCGGCCATGGCACCAGAAGAAGATGAACAAGCAGCAGCGTTGGTGGACTTGGCTCCACTTAATAATCAACAACAATGAAACAACAACAATCTTCGTTGGTAGTCGAAATGATTAGCAAGTAGTAGAATTTCGAATAAGTACATTCATCACATTGTAGTCATGTCATTGTTCATCAAATAATATAACCTCGTAGTAATCTTCAATTGTAATTGTAATTATTTATTCATTCGAAACATCCCAGAATAGGGTCAAATTAGTTCGAACAGTACAAAGTAATTTAAAAAAAATAAATTAGAGTTAATAAGAAATAACTTAAAAGGATCTTAACTTAGGGACACTTAAAAAACTCGTTGGTAATTTCCTTCAAAAAGTACTGGTAGGGGAGGGACTTAACACGTTCGGGAAGTTTAGACCACGCAGTATAACCCGAGAACAAGAAGGTCTTTTCCCCAGATAGTGATCGGGGCTTGTATGGATGGTGAATCTTCTTCGCTTGTCTTGTGTTGTGAGAATGAAGGCTGTTATTATTGCGAAATTGTTCTTTCCAGATTATTGGGGACTGGTCGAATTTCAATATCTTGTACATGTGGGCTAAAACACTTCTTTTGTGGAGTTCATTTGGCATTAACCACCTCAGCTCAGCAGAGATTTCACTTTTTACAGAATCAAAACGCCTTTTTGAACAAACTAGTCGAGCACAATGTCGGACAATTTTGTTGAGTGGTGCTAGTGACTTGTTACTAGCTTGACCCCAAATGACAGCCATGTAGTTAAGATGAGATAGAACAAGTGTTTTGATCAAAGTATTCATGTTTTGTTGAGTCACAAACGGCCGGACTTGATATAAACTTTGTAACTGTGCATAACACTTTTTAACCATCATGTTGATGTGTGCGTCCCAACTTAGGTTAGAATCAATGATACAGCCTAGGATCCTTATCTTTGGAGCCGCAGCGATTTTCTTTCCATTTACTGTAATATGAAGTTGCCCCAACTTTGCTAAATTTTCTTTTGACCCAACCACTAGAAGTTCGGTTTTGGCTTCATTCAGTTTCAAGTGGTTTGCTTGTAGCCATTTTCTGACATCATCGATATCTTGCTCCAAGAGAGAAATACACTTGTCCACTTCACTAACTTCACATACTGCAACTAACGTGTTGTCGTCTGCAAATAAGTACGGCTTCGAATGTTTCAACTTTTCTGGTAGACAGTTAATTTTTATGCTAAATAGTTCTGGTCCAAGTACTGTGCCAGCTGGAACTCCCATGTCGTCAGGGCAGGAATCTGATAATATTCCATTATGGTCCTTAACCTGTTGTGTTCTTCCCTGCAGATAGTTTTCAAACCAGCCTGTGTCAATTCCAATTTTGCGGGCATCATGCAACAAGATTTCTCGATTCACTGACGGGAAGGCTTTGCTTATATCAAGTGTAACTAGAATGCAAACTTGATTTTGATCGATAGCTTTGTATGCAGTATCAGTAATCGCCATGAGGACATGTTCAGTGCTGTGCGCAGGTCTGAATCCAAACTGAAATTTTGAGAAGAAGTGCATTCCATTTAAGTGCTTGTTCAGTTGGGCGTGAATCACTTTCTCAAAGAATTTTGCCATGACTGGTATTGTATAAATGGCTCTCAAGTTGTCATACACTGGCTCCTTTTTTTTGTTCTTATGAAGAGGAATGACAATCGACTTCTTGAATGCTGTGGGGGATTTTTTACAGTGAATGAAATAGTTGAATAGATTAACTATTGAATCTTGAACGGCTGGAATTGGTAGCATCAGTGACAGCATTTTCGGACATAAGCCTGTGTTGTCTTCTCCCACACTATATTTATTTTTGGTTGACTTCCATATTCTTATCAAGTCGTACGTAAATACAGGCTTAAGTGTAAATTCAGGAATTACATCTTCACTCTGCTTGGCTGAGGTGACGCTTGTTGCGATTCCACATTTTGCAAAATACTGGTTTAGCTTGTTTGAATCTTCCACTTTTACACTGTCACTTCGGGAAGATTTCAGACGCAGCAACGACTTTACCCCTTTCCACATCCCGTATTTTTCAGTTATATTATTCAGGTGGTTTCTGGTATCATTCATGATGGCTTTCTTTACTTCACGCACTAGATTTTTGTAGCTGGGTTTGTTTTCAGGTGTTCGGTATTCCTTCCAACGTGAATAACTGTTATCTCGTTCGATTTTCAAATTCTTTGTATCTTCAGTCATGTGGATCGGTCTATCACTATCGCGTATCTTCTTCTTTTGAAGCGGTACATGCCGATTGAACACATTTAGTATCATTTGAAGCCAAATTTCCCACGCTGAGTCGACACAAGTAGGTACTGCAGAGAAGTCAAGTGTGCTTATATCCTTTACAAGTGCGGCAAGATCAGCTGTGTTATATTTTCTGAATGTAATGATCTTCGTACGTGGTTTGGGTCTTTTGAGCGATAGACTGAATTCAATCATTTGGTGATCACTTATGTGTGGGTTGTATAATGATAGGCTAACTTTATTAAGAAATGCTTGACAGCACCAAACGTGGTCTAATATTGCTTCACCTCTCGTGGGTTTGTTAACCAGTTGTGTTAGTCCTTGTGTTTTGAGAAGAGATGATAGGAGCTTGGATTTAGAATCAAGAGTTTGCATGTTAATATTGAAATCACCGAGCACTATTTCGTTCATGTTGGCCGGTACAGCACTCAGTATGGACTTAAGTTGACTCTTAATGTTTATAAGGGACAGTTTGCTTTTCTGTGGAATATAGATGCAGGATAAAGAAAAGTACCTGCAGTGTCCACTTTTAATTGATACTGTAATATGCTCAATGTCATTTTTTTCATGGCTGCTAGTATCCGTTGATGACACGAGATTGCACACGAGGTCATTTCTATAGATGATGCCTACCCCTCCGCCTCTTCCTTGTCTGTCTGCCCTCACCATGTTGTAGTTTGGAATTCGTAGAATATCACAATCACTGGATAACCAAGTTTCTACTACGCATAAGATGTCGATCTTTCTTGATTTAAGAATGTCAATTACTTCTGCAAAATGCGACGGATTTTTCAATGACCTTACGTTTAAAGATGCCAATTTCAAAGATTTGTTGCTATTTACAAGTGGTCGGGGATGCTTCGAAGTTAGTCAATGGTGTTGAGGAACCGAGGTCCGATACCCAGATCCTCTTTTGCAGTTGACATGCTTCGATGGTGTCTGATTTTGGAGAGTCTGCTGAGATAATTGCTGTAGAGTTGCGCTTTGATGATGCAATGGTTGTGAGGATGACTGATGACCTGAATCTGGATTCGTGAATCGGCGAGTAGAACGAAGTTTGAGTTGGTCTGGTGTCAAATCATGGTCAATATACACATTGAAGAAATCGTCGGTGTATCTCAGTTGTCGTTTTCCGCGCAGAACAGCAATTTTGTCTTTCAGAGAGTGAAGTGTGACTCGTACTGGTCTTGGTTTGTCTCCAATTTTTCCAACTCTTGCTGCTGCCATCACTTGGCACGATGCCTTCAATGACCTTTCTTTAATGCATTATATTCATGCACGCCAAATTAGCATCTATAAATTGAGTTTGAATTCTTTATGGCATCATGGGTTTCGCTCCTCCGTTTTGCCCAGTTTTTATGCCCACCATTCTCAAATAACTCATTTTCCGTTGCTAAGTCGCTTCTCGACAGGAATCTTTTCCATTGCTGCCATCATCTCCGTGATCGCGGTCAAACATCGGAAGAAATCATAATGGTCAAGCTGCTTAAAGAGAATTAAGTCACCAGGCAATTTTCCTGTAGAGTCACAAATTGTTTCCAACACTTCCGGATTCTTGCCTTGACCAATTATGAATTCTTGACTATTATCAGCCTTGATGCACTCTTCGCACATGAGAGTTGCACGGATAACTCCTCCAATCATTAAACAGAATTACAATTTGTTCATTAATCATTGTCAATGCAGCAACAGGCGTTAACACGACTACATTTAATATCATTACCTGCTACATTGCTAGTGTTGATAGGCACATCATAAACACTATCAATAACGTAGTATGCCGCTATATAGTCGGTTTTGTTCGTCGCCATAGCTGTAAAATAAACAGAAACAATTAAATCATGAGTTATCATGATATCTTCAGAGCATTATATGTTGTACACGTACACTTTTCATCTTGATTCTAAGTTTATTCCGTACCTTCTAGTATCATGCGTTGTAATTCTCTTGTAGCCAATGCTTCAGCTTCCATGATAAGCGTGGCACCACCTAAATGGCACCACAAATAAAGCAGTAATTAGTATTTAATTAACGGCACATGACCGTTGCGCACGGAAAATGTTCCTTGCAAAAGCATTGCGCTTATAATGTAATTCTTACTTAGTTCTTCTTTTCCTCCTTCGCCATCGTCGCCGTAATGTTGACGAGTGGCATTTGCTTTTTCAGGTGTAGTAAGTTGATCTGCAAAATTTGCAACAATCAAAAAGTTGCAATTGCATTTAACTAATGTATTACTATTGCATTACATGTTGTTATTCTTTGTTCACCGTACATCACATTGCATAGCATCGGTGCATACTTAGACATAGTACAGCCATCCGCCATCGCTTCTCTTGCTTTATGTGTTGTGTTGTGTTCACTTAGCAACAGCAGCCAGTGCCTGCATCGCGCTCTGCGCGTATACACACAGACACACATACATAATAGTAGACCACAGAGCATAGGAAAAAGTTACTGTTCACGCGAACGTAACTCATTATTGATACACAGAAGATGTAGATACACAAAACACACACACACATCACATGCACACAGACAGGCAACACCAAGAAAGGGCATTTGGCAGCCATGCCAAGAAGATTCTTCCATCGCCTTCCATGAGTGGGCGAACGACGTCATTCCAAAATTAGATTAGGCAGTTGACCAAAATATGTTAATCAGACGCCAAGAAATTGTTATTATATAAACTAGAGTAAATCCTCATTCGTGCGGAGAGTCCTCAACTCAATAGCCATGTAACGTAAAGTACAGCTGGTCTGCAAACCAGCATTTCTCTGTAACGTTGGATTCGTCTAAACTGAATTAAAGGAACGAATTGGATTTAATCAATTGATCAATAGCGGTTCTAGGCATTTATTGACATACGAAGGTAGGCTGCCTGGGCCTTACCCAGGGAGCAAAACCCTCTCGTATCATATTATACAATACAGTTTTCAATGTTGACAGCTTTGTACTCTTAAGGCTCATATCTTCATCTCTTTGCACACCAATACGATGTACGATGTTTTTCTCATTGATTGTTAATTATGTACAATGTAAATGCAATTGCAATGTGTGGATGGGGATTTTCATTCATTTATTCCCTGTACAAAATATGTTTCCTCTCGCCTGGAACTCGTACAACAGTCTATTATATCTCAATATCTAATGGAAGACTCTGCAAACCCCCATCCAATATATTTATGAGTCTGGTCATATCTGGTCGTAAGCTTTCACTACTTACTTGAGCTTGCGAAATACGACAAACAACGAATTGTACACCAGTTTATGCTTCGAAATTATCGCATAAAGTGAGAGGCATAAAGCTTGCTATTCTTTGGGTCGTTACTTATACTTTTGAACATTATTAAATCTTGAACCGGCTTTGAATGTTCAAGGAGAAAGTGTTAATGAGATTCAAGAGTATTGGACGACAAAAAAGTCTCATTCTGTGACTTATCCTATTATGATTGCTATTCTTCGGCCTTACCTTAGTGTCCTTAATGGGGAGTTGTGCAGGTTAACCGGTGAGAAGTGCTTATGATAAAGTATCATCAATTCGTGCAATCCTACTATCTGGTCATGCGAACAATGTATTATATAGTGATGGACTGGATTTGCCTTCAAATGTTAAAAATCTTAATCTTCGTTCGTACAAACGTTTCCCATTCATAACAGGAAGCAGAGCCAGTGCCCTCTATTCATATGAAAGGTTGAATAATTAACTTCCCTGGTCTGTGGTTATGTAAGAAGATGTAGGAAGGAACAGACGACCGTCCTATATTAGAACTATCATATCAAAACTCATAATTGAATTATCATATGCAAAAGCAATGATTTTATTTCTCCATGTTCTGATCTTATGCGTTCAACTGCTCTTGCTAAAATGTGAAGGGGTACATTGATCGTCTTAAATGCAACTTGATGTTGGATGTTAATATTTTCTCTATGAAAATAAGTATTTCCAGTCGACCATGAATGCGGTCAGCAATTTTCATCTCGTTCCGCATAATGAGATTTGAAATTAGAACCAACACTAGTAGAGTATTTCACACACAAGAGATGCTAATATGCCACAATTCCGCTTCTGGCCATTTTCTATTTCAACGAGGAGAATGACAGACTATGCCTGCTCCGGGTCGTTTTATGAATTTTGTGTTTGCTTTTTTGCAGAATTCCCACCCTCGTTTCATGACATCCGTCGGTCTTCACATGCTTGCAATCTCCAGGCATGATGGGGTGAAGTTTTGCGCTAAGTGCCTCTTCATGTACAAAAAACTGAACGGAACTTACGTGGCTTTTCACAGTTTCCTCTCAGATGATGGGTACAAATTTTCGCGAATGAAGAATACTTCGAACATACTCAAGTAAGGGCAATACATAGTTTCTATACGTGTGTGAATCAAATCTAAAGTTCTTTTGTACTAAAACAGGATGGCAAATGAAACGGTGCGGCCACTTGAGCGACTCTCCATTCTGGACCCAAATAACTACAAGGAGACAGTGTCAGCGCTGATCAAATTCTCCAAGGTATGCTTTATATTGTGTAATCGATGTGGAGACATTCTACGGTTCGCAACCATTCAGTGTGACATTGAGCTAAATGTCATTTGATGACATTTTAGACTTGTCCAGCCTGTTGCAAAAACAGCACATTGTCACAATATTCATAACGCGACGAGTGTGTGAATGGTCCCCCGCTTCAATTCCCTAATTCTGGGTACGATCCCCAGGTCCGACTGCAGCTCGACCAACTGGTTGGGAGAAGACACAAGATAATTCACGAGTACAAAGAATCCCTCATGGATAATACGCTTGACACTAGGCGTCATCTGAGTGTGAGCGAGACAAGATTTCTAGAGTGGTGGCGTCGTCACAATGTCAAGAAACCACCTTCCCTCTCCTCTTTCCAAGCTCTGAGGAGTGCAATTAGATATAAAATGCCGCCGAGTGTCAGCTCTGGTGAGATAACAAATGGAACCATACTTCTCGACCACTATCATGACCTTGCCACTAAGCTCAAGAACCAGACAAAGAATAACGACAACGCAACCCGAAAGGCATCACATATTCGGCTGAAGCCGGTTGAGAGAGAGATTGGTGAAAAGAATATATTGCTTGGTGCAGCTGAGTCTGCTTTCTCCGTTCTTGTAAACGTAAGCTGTAAGTTCGTGAAACGAGGTGTCTCATCGGTGTGTAGTACCAGTGCCTCTCAACCTTCACCCCATACCTTGGGAAAGAAGGCCGGCAAGACTCGGTGCAGGTTCCTTCCTTTGCGTGGATGGCGCAATTGGTACCCATTGTCGCGCAGCCATTCGACTTGTTCGGTATGGGAAGAAGTTTTTAAAGTCTCTTGAACGAGTCGGCAAAGGTTTGATGCTCTACAGACTTGGAAAGTGTATGGCCAGGAGAGATGCGGCTTGCATTACATCATCCGTCTTCTCACTTTTAGCTTAAGTTGGAAGTGAGCTCGCCATGAAGGTTTCAAATGTACTTCATGGTGCGGGGAGG
This sequence comes from Paratullbergia callipygos, assembly GCA_034700885.1. Classification (NCBI taxonomy): domain Eukaryota; kingdom Metazoa; phylum Arthropoda; class Collembola; order Poduromorpha; family Tullbergiidae; genus Paratullbergia; species Paratullbergia callipygos. The sequence continues at coordinate 1,985 of JAQIYH010000224.1, read as the reverse complement.
CACGGTGTGGGACAGGTCATGATACTGGTCGGAAGGAAGATCAATTTTTGTGAATTCGGCATTTGACGTTGGAATTGCTATGGATAGTACATCGCCAGCAATTTCTTATCTTTGGATACTGCATATCTTTGTACGAGAACATTGAGGGAGAGATAGAGGGCAAAAATTATTCGATTCCATTTGCGACTGACTCTGTCTTCGAGTTTTGCAAGTAGTATCATCTTCTTCGCCTTTGTATCATGTCCCATTTGCGTACCAGCTCTTCCACTCACAAGCATTGAGTTCAGTGCCCGATTCCAACACGAGCTCATACCGGAAGAGACATTTTAATACAAAGTAATGTACACTTTGGAATCTGCGTAGCAACTTTGTTAGTCTAGCTGCAGTCGTTTGGACTTGTATGAGCCGTGTTAGTGCATCGACACATTTCACTATTCAATCACTAAGAATGCAGAATTGCATATGGGCAGGGGAGTGGGCATATCTTAACACGACGTAGTTAGATTTGCTTAGCATATTGCGCATCCATTAACAGTAGTTCAATGATCCGAAGTGGGTCTCACCTCAGACAAGTGTGGCCACAGTAAATACAACATGCATATATGCAATTATTTGAAAATCGGAGCAACAATCTTTTGCTTCATGTTGGTTTGGTTCTAATGCCTTATATCAGTTCATATGTCGATGAGTGACTATTTAATCCTAATATTAAGTTGCCTTTAGCTTTGGTCATTGCGCTGGCCTTGCTATTAGCGCATTATAGGGGGTAGGCAGATAGACAGTTTGTATTTTAAAATGGTGCACATAATATGGTCTCTGCGCACAGGCACAAGTTGATCTTTCAACTCATACTTTTCATCGCATTGCACTCCGTAGCATGCTTTCATGATCATAATATGGCTGTTGAAATCCTGACCCGGTGTGAACCTCTTTTCTAGGATTGAATTATAATGCATCCTTCCGTCCATGGCCTGCTCTTCTGCTTCTCTCTTAGCTGGTACTAGTGCTATGTATAATATTAGTCATAGTGGAGCAAAGCCAGAATTATGCGAGAGAGAGATAGCATACGAGATAGCCAACGTTAGCAAAACTCATGAGTATGACATTGCGGTGCACTTGAGTTGGATCCAATGTAAGTATACAATAAGAATTTCGATGGTGCACATTTATGCATGTAATTAGAATCCATGGTAGGATTAGATTGGTTTAGGTATGGACATACCTAAACCACGCTTACGCCTCTAAACAGGGGTTTAGGTGGTTAGGTAACGCTCAAGATAACTTAAGCATGAACCCCACTCATGACACGTGAAGAACCGGGAACCACAATCTGAATTAAATTGTTTATTCCAATGTCAGACAATTATATGACTCGATCTGTAAACTATAATCTTAGTAGAATTGTGTATTCAAATATGAACCAATCGTTCATATTGAACGATTGGTTCAATATGAACCAATACGATTGGTTCATGTTCATGATCAGAAAACCACACTTTTAACTGAATTTTTTGTTCCAAGATCGCCGAATCACGAGCGAGCCTTGTAAACGACTACAGATATAGCACGTCACCCAATGACAAGGAGAACCACTATAAAAACGACTGACTCAACGATCAAGAGAAGAACAAAGGAAGACCAACTGACACACCAAGAAGCAAGACGAAGACAAGAGAATGGATTATGGCACATATGTGTGGCCAGTGGTGGGGATAATTCAATCATTGCCGCCGCAGATATGTCCAAATTTATTGTTGTGCGTTCCGCCGCAGATTTATAAGTTCCATAAGTTGTAATTTGGAAATTGGTTGATTTAGATTCTATTCCTATTCTGCATACAACTTGGGCGACAACTCTCGTACTGGGGCGCACTTTGTCGTTTACACCCTAAATATTGCCGCTCGGTGGGGGGTAGGAAAAGCGTAATACTTACGTACATTGACAGATGATGATATTGATATGCCCCACCTATTTAGATAGGTGGT
>JAQIYH010000223.1:0-11485 GCA_034700885.1 Paratullbergia callipygos | reverse complement strand
CGCGACCTTCCGGCGTGTGTTGCTTTCTTGGCCAGTCTCAACTCCAGTCAAGAGATTCCATATCAGAACAGAAAATTGCAATCCTCAAATGGCGGGCTCTTAAACTTGGTTCGCTAAGTTCGTATTTAGTACTGATCACTCAGACGTGGACCCCATCGCTGCGCAAAAACGAGACAATAAAGGTGAAAGGTCAGGTTGAATCTATGGGGGGATACTAAATTCATAAATAATTAAACACAATCCAACGCAATGCTTTAAGTGCCTATAATGCATACGGCCAAAAATCAATCTAGAACCCGTGATAAACGCTAAATGCCCAAAAGCCACGTTGTTGTCAATGAGTAATTTGCACCACTGGACATAGGGTCGCCATTGCATGTTGGAACAAACCTAAGCAAAACTTCACTTTGGTTCACTTCCACTAATGAATCTGTTAGGCTAAACAGATCTGTTAGGTTAGGCTAACCTAAACTGTGACTGTACTCAGTATTTACTACGTGTCCACCAAAGCAGTCGAATTTGAGACCCATTGCCAAATACCGTCAGTGGTCGTACGCAGCTGAAATCGTAGATGAGCACTGAGGTCATGGCAAATATCCAAAGTTCAGAATCACCAATATGCACAGTATCGACTTTGGAGCGTAAACTCGGAAATTACTCCAAATCATGGCCTCTTTAGTCATACGGTTTGATAGAAACATCACCCAGCTTCTGCCATAACGGTTTCCTGATACGAATCTGGAGTTTATGATATCGCTCTTCAGGGAAAAACAAAAAAAATCAAAATAGTGTTAACTTAAACCCTCGTTAAATTCGAGATTTGTGTTCGAATCCATTAGTGGTATGATAGGTGATGTGGCATAGTAGTGTGATACGAGATATATTTGTGATACGATGTGCTCTCGTCGCCATTACTTCCAATGATTATGATACCATCAATTTATAGTAGAAGACAGTATGCTACCACCTGGTACTCAAACGATTACTAGCATTCTACAAGTCATGACGACATTTGGACTGAAGACGCTGCGAATGGAGTCGACCCAGTGAGCCGAAATTGGAGCGAGTGTCGGGCTTGTGTCAACCAACCTGTCAATGCCGATGTGCAAGTACTGCAATTCAGGGACGCCATGGCTAAGCCAAACTATCCGCCGACATCCAGGGATCGACTGAGTTGGCCCGGCGTCAGCCCTTGGTACATGGCAAACCATGTGTGAAATTATTTGTCCTTTTCCTGGTTCTACTCCCTAAATAAATCATCATCCATCCATGGTCACTCAATTTGTTCCATGATCTCTTGCGCAGTATTTGGTAATCAATTTGGAAAAGAATAGAAGTGTCAATATGCACCTGGATAAAAATAAAGTTTAGTTCGGTCGACTGGAATAGTTCGAAGCGCACAAAAGAAATAAAGTTCACAGAGAAAGGCTTACGTTGCATCTTCAGGGCACAGCCAAGTAAACAAATTCGTGGCCACTTTTCCCTCTCGCAGTTATCGTTCTTTTCATACGTTTCTCAAACATTATTTCTCATTTGATTAATCCTATTCTATCTGACTGGCACAGCCATTTGTACATGCGCTTCAACCATAATTTCGGAATAGCGGAAGCAAATAATTGGTCGACTTTCCACCAACCGATTAAAGCGTCCTAACAATTGGACAAAAACGAAAGTGTGGTCCACCCGACCAAAAAGGCATTGCTGCGCCAGTAAGTTGCATATATCTAAATCCCAAGGTACCATATAAATTTCTTTCATTGGTGTTTTAATTTCTTTCATTGTTATTTGGGCGTGGATTGTTTCGTTTCTTTCATTGATAAAATAAAAACAAATTTCCGTTTCCGGTAAGTTAATCTATTCTTCTATTGACATTAGTTTGTTTCATTGATTGATTAATTCCATCCCATCAAGAATTGCGTCTGAATTTTTAGTGTCATGTCCGTATCTAAACCAGAATTCACTTCATAGTTCATTGCTATGGATTTTCCTTCATATCGTACTACACCTGAATTACGCGTGCAAATTTTACAACTAATTAGCCGACCTTTCCTTTCATCATCAACCTTTTTTTGGAACATCCTTTGGTAGACGCATTGAACCGAGTTTATCTCATTGCAAATCACTACGTCAGCACGATACTACTTTTCCATAGAGATTTGAAGCTGACATCAATGATACCAGTGCGAATTGATTACATGGATGGGATTCGCATGCATGCTGTACTACAATTCGTAGAGGTGGAACCAATTCATTCCCTCCACTCAACAAATGTGTCCACCCTTCAGTTTGAAGATGCCGAAACTCATCACTAGTTTAACTTGTATCTTTTATAATGGCACAAGATAGAGTCACAAACAGATAGGATATATTCATTTATTGAATTCACATTTGAGAAAAATATATACGCTTTACATACAGCATTCTCATGGTAAGACCCAAGAGCATAGTAGTATAAGTAGGTAAATATAAAACCCCAGTCAATCAAAATTCAAGTCAATCAACATCCCATACATTTCAAGGCTCAAATAGAGAAAATAAATCGTATTTTACAAAACTCTCAATGCTTATGCCCCTCATGCAATCTGCTTTATTTTGGATTTCGCCAACGAATCACATCATCATAATTAATAACTAAACATTAAAATTAAAAATTAAAATTAAAATTAAGCTTTCTACGTCTTGAGGCTTCAACTAAAAACACATGAGTGTATCAAGCTGCTCTCCCAGCCTTGACGGTCGTGTCTAGTATATAGAATGCTATTGGCACGGCGCTCATCCGTACTATAAACTCTCAACTACTAGAGAAGATGATTCTAGTAGGACTTGTGTACTTCACGGAATACATTTGTACAGAGTGCCGTTGAAACTCTTCCGAACCAGTATTCAAGTACATGCCCCCGTACTGATAGAAGGGACGAGCAATCCCTCCTATACGCACTCAGAGCCAAGGCATGGTTTCTCTTGTAGTGTGAGTACAGTATATCGCACTCTATACTAGGCCGATTTTTGCATAGTTACCTATCAAAATTCGGCTGCTTAACCTGTCAATCGAGACATGAACTTGATCGACTAGGCCATCGCTGCACTACTCAAACATTCGATGTTCAGGCAAAAAAGCTATCATCAAGTCATCATCTATCTTAGTTTGGGTTTGGTGCTCTCTGTGCCTAAAAATAACATTGATACCTATGATAATATTTGAACGCTAACACGGAAGACGCCTCACAATATACTCGACGAACGCGGCATGAAGAAGGGCTCGAGGTTGTTGACCAGAACTCGCTTAACCTAAAAATGAATCACCATTCTTTTGATCGTGACGCTTCCTGGTTCAACCGCCTATTCTGTCCTCGACATTATAATGCGGTGACGGAGCTACCGCGTTGAATACATAATTGCAAGCCACCACTGCTTTCAGTCAACAGTAAGATTGGAGCTGTCAACACAGTTCTTCATTAATTGCAAACTTGCCCTCTGCCGACTGCTTCGGCTGTCAAGAATGTTTGTGGTTAGACTACTGATTATCATACCAATTGCACAGTGTATTTGGAATTGCGTCGACAATGAGACTAGATCCAACTGCATGGAAAGGTTTTCGGGTAGGTGAATCTGTGACACTTTTACCTCTCCTCCGATCATTTGCGTCCAACGAATTCTTCCGCATGCTAGGTTTTGATGTGCATAAGATGCGGGAGGCTTTAGCTGTGGACACAATGGCAGAGCATGCGTTCCACTTTGATTGTGTGGACCCCGGAGTTATTATTGATACGCGGAGCGCACAGCCGGAGAAGCGGTCATACAAAGGTATCGTTCAGCACTTTATATTCACACTTATTACTGGTCATCATTTGCGTATACTGGTCTTTTCCATAGCCAGGGAGTGTGATCCTGAGCGATCGGCTTTGCCAGTACCTGGTGCGAACCTGATGCAATTTGGCTATAACATTATCTACGACAAGTAAGTTAATTTTCTGCTCGTGCATCCAAGCAATGCTTGAATTGCCTACCGAATCTTTCTCACAGATCCACAATGGTAACTTCCCACAAGGCTATTCTAAACTTATCCGCGCGAACTCACAACTGCACCGCTACTGACGCAAGTGCGAAGCATTGCTATCTAGTTCCTGACCCGTTCTGCGAGTTCAATGCCGGAGTAGTTTTCAGGACATATTCCAGGAAGAAGTTTCAACCAATTGGTGCGTCCAGCTTGAACCAATTTAGGGTAAAGTCGGCTGAAGCTCGGAAAGTTGAGTTAAGCCTTCGCTCCGACGACTTTGGGGAAGGACTGGACGCCGCGTTTTCTAAGTCAGACCAAATGGTTTTAATGCAGGGATTCAAAAACAACCACACACGCGACTATTCGAGCATGATGTATGTTTATGCCAGCCACCAGTTGCACCTTGACACATTTACTCCAACTTCCGAGGTACGTACACGTTAGTATTCGACGATTTACTGCTGGGGTAGTCTTGGAAGTATTTGCGATTGCTATTTTGGCGGTTACTGATTGCGTATGTATTATGATGATGATCGAAGCTATTTGTCACCCTACTTGGTTCAACATGATTTAATGGCTTGTGCGCCTAATAATGCAAAGCAAGAATTTCGAACCGATACAACGTGGATGGATAAACAATATACATTCATTTATTCAACGGCAATACCAAAGTAAAATGGCCATTACGCTGCCTGTATAAAACCGACGTTGACAGCTTGTGAACTGAGACAAAAATTAGACAAAAATTGGACGCCGTATGGATATAGTAGCATACAGGATGCAATAATCCATTACAAGTAATGGTGACGAGAGCACGCTGGAGCGAGTCCAAAATTTAAATTGTGGCAATTTAAATATGTAGTGAGTTGAAATTTGGCAAGTGATTAAAATCTAATGTGCTGTCTGCATTAAATTTGCAATCCATAATGTACCCGGCGCTGGGTGTTTCCATTTTGTATGACAAGAATTAAAATCTGGTTAAGGAAGTTAAAACAAATTAGTCACAGTATTCTTAAGAACTAAAAATTCTAAAAATTTGGAACATTCATTCCAAACAGTTGCACCAAAGTAAGAAAAACAATTTTTCCCCGTTCTTTTGTTGGGGCAATCAAGGGGTGCAAGAACTTACTACCACGTGTTGGATAAGAATGGAAAGGGCAATTTGGTTTATGCTATACTTTAAGCATTGCCCAGGCGCCTAATTTTGAACATGGTGACAAGTGTTGCTCGGTGAAGCAACCACCGAGCAACCAAGTCTTGGTCGGACCAAGACACTTTACATCTCTTGAAAGTGTGTCACTGATAGGGTCGGAACGCTTTCTATTCAACATGAGTTTTGTTTCCTATAACTTCCTCGACATGCTTCAAATCAGCCACCGATGCAATACCCAATGCATCGACATATATTTCAAATGAGAAAAAATCGTTGCTTTAACTAATAAGATCATATTTTCTTTTGAGGCGAGTTGCCTTACCATGAATAGTGGGAATAGCTGAGAATAACATCTGGTCATGATTGTAATATGTGACTTGCATGACAATGTGTTTTCAAGGTGAAACCGCAGGATTCTTACCGACTGGCATGATTTAATTACAGCGCCATTCACAGTGGTATGTACATCGCCGACTTTCCGAAGACTGTGTGATGTTCCCACAACGATCTGTCTCAAAGCTCGTGTGCACAAACGCAGCGGTTTATCTTATCTTATCTCTTGCGTCGTTCGAGTTTGTCAGCACTGAAGCCCTCCCCCCACAAACAACCATGAGTGCTCGTAAACGTCTGATTCATGGTGTTTTACTTTCACATGAAGACAATGTCACATCAGGCGTAGATTAGAACTGAAGTAAAGAGCCTTCTCACTCCTGTACTAGACTGTGTAGAGTGCCGCTTGCAGAAGTCAATATCCGCAATCTGATAGGAGCTCAATCTCATTTCTGAGTTCATTTTATACTCGTACTTGTGAAATTCAGGAATCCTTTGTGTTTCACTGGAAAAGGTACGCGCGCGAATGACCTGAATTCTATTTACGTCCTCCTTCGCTTCAAAAAAATGAGAAGAGTTCCAGCCTTGCCTTTGCTGCAAGTTGTTGCAACATTTAAACGCCTATGCGAGGAGAGATATTTTGGAATCTGTATGGACAGATTCCAAATGCGTAGCTCTAAATACACAATTTCTAAGCATTTTAGACAATCATTGCAACAAATTAGGCCTCAATTACCTAGGCGTTAGTTCAAAACTGGGAGACCTACATGGAATCGAACTTCATAACTAGTATACCAATTACCAGGTGGACCAATTTTACAACTGGAGGTATATATATATATAGTCCCAACAAATTATGTCTCGATTGACCAGTACAAGCTGTAACTTTTAGTGGAAGCCGAAACACAACATACAACGAAGTTAATAATATCCAAAACATCATAAATTTCCCAAGCTGCGGTGTACAGTGCGGAAACTATTTGAATCGTCGCAGCCATACGAAGAGTTGTGACCAGTAACAGCAATGCCTAACAGTTTGGTTTGGCGTGCCCTTGCCGCTTGCGTTTCAAAACCATCATAATAGTCTTGAGCTATTAATTCCTCCTTAGTGTTCGGAAAAGGCTAAAAGTCTTTGTGTCGTGGGCTGGCACTGCCTCAATAGTCGCACTAGTCTAGAATATCTCAGATTTAGGATACGTCAAGGCGGAAACTACACTGGCTCCCTAATCTAGTTGGTGACATCTGGATGTGCTTGCTAACTATTCCTGTGAACAAAAAAGCGTACAGCTAATGCAAATATATAAATTCAACAGGTAGTGGAACGCTGGAGGGACCTTTCCGCGATCAATAGTTCTGGAACGGCGTCAGATCAGGAAACCGAACGAGCATTTGGTAAATACTTCGAAGAGTTTGGCACTCATTACTACGAGCAAGCTACAGTAGGAGTAACAAGTACCAGCTACGTATCAAACGCAAATGCACAGCAAAGAGCCGCCTGTATTGCCGCTAAAGCGTCCTCTTCGTATTTTAACTCAACCGAAAAGTTGTCGGAAAAAATTTGCGAACTTGCGTACTCGGACGCAGGAATTCTGGAAGCCCACGACCTGGTGGATGAATTTGATTTAAACTGCGAAGGTGGGGACGAGAATTTATGTCCAGTGGATCTCGAGCACGCAGGATCTGTCCTACAAAAGTGGCAGAAAAGCCTGACGGGAAGCCCGATTTTGCTGACTGGCGTTAAGCGCTGGATACCTGAGCTGATAGAAACAATTCTCGAAAGAACAATTTCGTCAAGGATAAGTAGGTCCACAAGCAGGAAAACTTCTGGGCCACAGTGGACACTTTTTGGAGGTAAAGGAGGAAATCTTTACCAGAATATCGTGCGTATGTTTGGCCAGGTGAACGGATTGGAGGCAAATAAGGCGCTACTGCAAAACTTTAACATGATCTTGAAGTCCCAACTGCTTAAATATCTCGAAAGAGAGAGGTTTTGCGGGAAGACCCCCGACATTTGTGCCAACTCCTCATACTCGGAAAACATCATCATTCACGGAGAGGCTATCACAAGCGCTGGCACGTGGAACGCCTTTGATGACTGTTCATTAGGGGAAATCGCACGGACTGTAAAAGTTTACCGGGACCCCCATCGCTCCATGGATGACAGTGGTTTGAACAAGATTGAACTTGGATGTGGGAAACTGAGTGACGTAACTGTAACAAAACGTATAACTAGCGGATACCTAAATTTGGGGGAAATGAACGGCAAGTTTGCGTGCAACGGCCGCATAACAGGTTTTCAGACACTTCGTGACATCTATGGATCAAAAGGCGACCGTGTTGGAGTCGCAGCTGTCGTGTTCACATGCCTTGATAAGCGCGCCCGGCTCACATCCTTGGGTCCTTCCGAGGAAGTAGCCGCTGAAGACACTAGAGAAGACCTCGAATGGTCGGATGTTATAAGTTGTCCCATTGACTTCGGAATATGTGGAATTCAAACCAGGACGTTGGAGAGTCAAGGACCCGGTGAGTAATTCTGAAGGCTTCATAATATCTGTCTCAAACCTCGTGTAGAGAAACGCAGAGTTTTATTCTATCTTATCCATTGCGTCGTTCGAGTTTCTCAGCATTGAAGTTGTGCTCCCACCAGCGACCATGCATGCTGGTAAACGTTTTCTTCGTAGTGTGGCTGTACCAGATTCGCATTTTGACGAGCAAGTGGGCAGGAGTAGATCTTCAATATCAAGAGTCTCGAACGACGCAACAGATAAGATAAAATAGAACACAGACAGCATCACACGTAAGCCTAAACTGCTGAATTGTGTGGTTTGAATGCGGATGGGAATATTGTTTAACGAATAGCAACATTTTGCCTGCGCCATTCATGTCTCGTGTGCTAATATTGACTTATTCGAAGTGCATATCTGCAAATAGGCCAAACAGAATAGAAGTTTGAAGCCCATACGTCGAATAGTATTGTCTGTGGCGAAGCTTGCGTAGAGAAACGCAAGGTTTTATTTTGCCTTATCTCATGCCTCTCTCGTCTCGCCCAAACGTCTCCCCCACAGCAACCTCAGCGAGTGACTGAAACTTCCTCCTTGTAACTGGGCAGTCAACTAATTCTTTTGCACTTTTGTGTTAAATAGAAAGGGTGACAACATTGCGAGGAGAACTACTATGAACCCCTTTTTCTGTAACACAAAAATGCAAAAGAATTAGTTGGCTACCCGGGTACAAAGAGTATGCTTCAGTCAGTCAGTCGTTGAGGTTGGTGTGGGGGAAACTTGGGATTAGATAATAATGATACCTTGCGTTTCTCTACACATGGTTTGGCACAGACAATAGGCACCGTACGTCATTCTTTTACAATACGTAACGGATCACTGCAACCAATTGTAGAAACACCCGCTGACTTCAATTAAACATGTTAACAAGTATCAAAGCAATTATTAGGACAGAGGTCGGCGTTCCTCCAAACTTCGCTCCAATGTCGCAACTGTGTACTTAATCGACAAGTTTGACCTTGCTCGGTTCCTTTTGAGCCAAACTAAATAAATATCATCAACATTTGAGTTTGGGTTCAGCACACTTTCGTGCAAGAGGACAAAATAGTTGTCCTATTAATTGATGGTTTTTGAGGGGGGTCTGAAACATTTTATTTGTGGTGGTTAGGGTAGTAATTTTTATTTGAGGTGAAAGAGCAGATATTTCTCAGAATTTTGATCCATTGATGATATTTTCTGACTATCCAGTCGGGAATGAGTTATTGAAAAAGTGCATTTTGGGAGTCAAGACCGCATAAATGCAAAAAATGTTAGTCTTTACTCTTTGTCTTTTTTAAATATACAGTTGCTATTTTGTACACGGCGTACTAGCGTGTGTGGCGGGAACCGTTACATTTTCCTCGTGCATTCGCGTGTACGGTTGGCCATGCACTTGAGTCTTAACTTAAAGTCCCCTCATATAACTGTCTATTTAGATGAGACAAAGAGTACCCGCAAATAATTTTTAGTTCATTCTCATTTAGATCAAAATGTCGAAAATGCAAGATAGAAATGGTCAAGTCGAAATAATATTTGCAAAATACAAAACCAAATTACTCTGTAAAAGGCGAAAATAGGATACCATTTTGAACAAACTTTATATTGAAAATAGTGTATTTTGAAAATAGAGTGTTTTAAAAATGGAACCATTTAGGCTAACTCTGCTAATGGGCTATCCTTGGTGTTGAGGAGATCGGAAAACTACCATTCCAAATTCTACTTTTACTGCCACATCGTAGTGATACGTTTCCTAGGAGAAGTCACCACATGTAATTTTCCGATCAGCTTCAAAATTATTATATTGGTGTCCTTCAGGCTAAAGTCTCGAAACTGGTGTCAGCTCGCACAATGCCGAGGGGTTCAAAAATAATAGCGTGAGTAAGATTTGGATCCACCAAAATGATCAATCCTTATGGTAAATAACATTGGGAAATCGTAATTGTGAATCCCCCCTTGAAGTTGTTTTGCATCAAAAACTGTTTGGTTCGTTTGTTTGCTTCTAATTTTTTTTTTGGTTTTTTGTTATAAAACAACGTCAGGGGGGAGCATTGACAAACCAAATTTTGCAATGTTAATTCCCATAAGGATTTGATCCATTACCTGGACCCAAAATTATTCTTGCCATAACTTTTGAACCTTTCGGCGTTGCGCTAGCTGACACTAGCCTTGAAACGGCGTAAAGGACAGTGGCAGGCACGTTGCCAGCGCTTGATTCAAACGAGTGAAATTGATGTTGAATATATTACATGTTACTCTTTGGTGGGAAAGCTATTCCTAGGTGATAAATTAAACCAGTTGGCTGCTGTGACTGAAACAAGGGTTTTGTCCAATGAATTGCAGAAAGCATTTGTCTCAGCTTCCCCAGGTAGGTTTTCATAAAGATGAGATGGAATAGCCAATTGTATTTATATTCTCAAGGAATTTTTACATGTATTTCCATATGGTATTGCTACTGCTTTTAGTTTGCTATCTTTGTTCAAGGCTATGGATCTCTGACTGACTTTTTGTCTACCAGAGTCCCCTACTTAAATGGATCACAATCTTAGAAGTTTACCCTATTTTGACGTGATTAAAAACGACATTAATTGTACTAATTTGTAAAATGTTCAAATTCAAAAGTCGAACCATGGCATTGTTGATTCACGTGGAAGATTGTTCCTATGCTATTCAACTTGAACTTGCGAAAAACAAATTGAGTAACATTTCAAGGTTTTTAGGCATCACATACTTTACGTGCACATTGTGGTTTCGGAACATGGAAAACAATTCAATTGGTTGAGGAGGAAGTAGTCGCAAAACAATTTAATTAAGGATTAAGATATGCAGTAAATATGGTCAACGAGAGATATTGATCTTAGCGTATGAGATGGGCTTGCAAAAGAATGACATTATGACTTCAGGGTTTGAGATCGAATGAGTTTGTGGTTTTGCAGACCGAACCCTTCGAAGTGTCATTTTGTATTTGTCTAATATTAACTTATGACTCACCCACGAGATGATGAATTTTTAAGATCTTCCGCCGCGTATCATAACCAATAGCAAAGTCAAAGTTCCTGCCAAATGCCCAACTGGCGTGTTACATGTCATATAGAAACGCGTGTCCCATGTCAACGGCCCTCACTTCTATGTCACTAAGGACTTAATCAGTATTGTGAAGTTTTCGATACGAAAACTGGTTTGGCGAGAAAAGCCTTGTGCATCCAGATATGCAAGGAGTTGAGATTGCATGATTTTGCCGAGCATCTCCGCATGAAATGGTTAAACAGTATTTGAGCTGGATTGGACAAAAGCGGGGCAGGTTTTCTTCTGGGGAAAACCTAACCTAACCTCGCCGAAACCTAACCTTAACCACAGGTGGACAAACTTAGCCGCTGACCCCGCAGAATGAGGGTCAGCCAGGCGAAAATTCCCCCCCCAACCAACCACCATAAGGGGTGTGGGTGGGGATGCACCCCTCCCGCACCC
>JAQIYH010000222.1:0-11485 GCA_034700885.1 Paratullbergia callipygos | reverse complement strand
ATTTAGAATTATGAAGTTCACCGCATATGTACAGGGTGCATTGAGAGCACAAAAGCACTGCAACGTTCGCATACATATAACTTGTGTGTTGAGCTTCTCTCCACGCAACGTGATAACGGTTAATCACTCATATATTATGAAATACGTGAAACTACGCAGTTGTTCATGAACAACTTTTTACGGAGTAGCACAGCATAGAGTGACAAAATGTACTTCTTGCTACTGCGAAATGCGAAGATGAAGTAGAGATCAGTTCAAAGTGTAAATGTTAGATATAAGTAGTAAGTGCTGAGTTATTGATCAGTTGAATCTCGTCAAGTGTGGATCAAAGCAAGTACGGAATCTACGGAATTCTCCTGATTAGGAACGATTGGTCAATTCTCACAAGGAATTGGATTTCAACACACAACTGGATTGAATACTATCACAGGTTAGTACTAAGAGTCGCTCATGAACAACAAAATGGTACCAGGCTTTACTATTAAAATTGGACAATTTGTACAGGTGGTGGTTGCTCAATAATGCCTAGAAAGAAGACGTTGTCGTACAAACATGAACTTAACCGTCAATGGCAGCGGAATCGAAATCAAACTGCTGACCAAACTCAAGTGGCTGAAGACCAAGGCGGAATTTCAAGTGACATCGCTCTCCAACACGGCCCTCACGCTCCCGTTTTCCAAGGGTCTTCTGAGCGTCTCGTTGCACAAACTTCAAAGCCACCATCTCAAACTCCGTTGGCGGAGCCTCCTTTGGAAGGTGAGGAATTAGCTTTACCAGTCATTCATGAATGACTTGTGAGAAGAAGTAGAAAGCCAATATAATTGCAACTAACTAAATTATGAAAACGTTTGTGCACAGGTACTTCTACGCAAAAGAGAAAGAAGATGTCTGAAACTCAGAAATTGAAAACTGTCAGTGGCGCTGTTCGTGACAATGACATCCTTTGCAGTTCAATAAAATTTGGGATCAAGAGAGGGCGAGGAAAACCAATAAACCCACCAGCTTCCCAAGGGAAAGTACAGCCAGAGCCGCCATCTCAAACTCCATTGGCAGAGCCTCCTTTGGAAGGTGAGGAATCAGTACCAGTCATTCATGAATGACTTGTGAGAAGAAGTAGTAAGTCAACATAATTGCAACTAACTAAATTATAAAAACGTCTGTGTACAGGTCCTTCTACCCAAAAGAGAAAGAAGATGTCTGAAACTCAGAAATTGAACAATGCCAGGCAACGGAAAAAGAATTCGAGGGCAAACGATGAAACACGTCAGGCGGAACAAATGCAGGACAAAACTGCCCGTGCCACTGCTCGCCAAAATCCAGAGAAGCGTAAAATTGCCCGAGCGTTTTCCCAGGCTTCTATGAAACGAGCCAGACATGATGAACAAAGAAGATCACAAGAAGTGGAAAATCAGTCTGCCAGAAGAAGACAAAAGCAAACAACAACAACATTCCACGATCTGCTGCAACAATTTTATAAGAATATCGCCAAGGCTCCCTCGTATACCTGTTCCTGCTGTGGCGGTCTTTGGTATATAGATTCAACTAGCAAAATAAGCAAGGCAGACTTGAAGAAGAAGGGACGTGACAGCAAGTTCATACGAATGGTCCTACAAGTGTCCCAGGAAATTCACCGTTTTTGTAAAACATGCAAGCGATCGATCGATCGAAACTGCATTCCAAAAATGTGCCTCGGAAATGGATTCGCATTTCCAGCAATTCCAGATGAACTTGCAACTCTGTCGCCATTAGAAGAGAGACTAATTGCACTTCGTCTTCCTTTCATGCAAATCAAATTACTGGGCTCCCAGAGGCAATCATCACTGAAGGGGAACGTGGTAAATGTGGAGAATAATTTGGATGTTTCCGCGAAAGTTCTACCACGAAATTTTGACAGCACATCAACAGTGCAAGTTCAACTAATGAGGCGAATGCGCTATAAGACACCATACATGCACGAGACAATCAAACCACTTAAAGTTTATCGTGCTGCGCACTACTTAGCAGGGACTGAACTTTATCAGGCAGAAAATGTTGTCCTATCTGACGAGTGGAGCCGCAGAAATGAAGACGATGAGATTGAATTCATTTGCAATGACTCAAATGCCACCCAAACTCACAATCAAACTGATACACCTGAGGAGGAACAACAGACGGAAGATGTTCATGAACATCTGGAAGAAGTTGAGGAGGAGCCTCCTCCTGTCACGGCAGAAGAGACACTAATATACACGGATGTGAGTTCAACTGATCAGTCAAGAGTTCGATTGGCGCCAGCCGAAGGAAACACGCCACTGTCACTGATCCACGATGCCAACGCGGAAGCCCTCTCCTTCCCAACTATTTACTGCGGGATGAAACGATCATTCGAAGAAGGTTTGAAGATATCATACACTGACATCGCAAAGTCAGAGTTACGGCGATATGATCGAAGGTGCAGTCGCCCGTCAAAAATTCTATACGCTTTCAAGAGGTCGTACAACGAAAAAGTGGCCCAGGCCATGCAAATATGTGTGCGCAAAAGATCAAAGGGACAAGGATGTACGGTCGCTAGCATGCTGGACCCGACGTTTTTGCAGCAACTCATTGCTAAAGATGGAGGCTATTCAGTATTCAAGAAACTACGCTCCAGTCCACCGTACCTGAAAGAGAAAGTAAAAACAGTGCTCGCAATGATCAGACAGCTCGGATACCCAACATTCTTCATAACGCTGTCAGCCGCAGAAACAAAATGGCTGGAACTGGTTGTAATTCTGAAAAAAATTGTGGATAACGAGACAATAACACAAGATGAAGCGAAACTATTATCCTATGACGAAGTGGCGGATCTAATCAGAAAAGATCCGGTGACATGTATGCGACACTTTGATCATCGTTTTCGATTGCTGCTCAACACGCTGCTTAAACACAAGGCTGGAATATTTTCACCTTACGAACTTCAGGACTACTTTACTCGTCTGGAATTCCAAATGCGGGGATCTCCACATGATCATGGTCTATACTGGATAAAGGATGCACCTCTATACATTCCAGGCGACGCCGCATCCCACGAAGCGTGCACGAAATTTATCGACCAATTCATCACTTGCGAGCGTGAAGATCCAGATATTCATGAATATCTAAGCTACCAACTTCACAAGCACTCGCACACGTGCCGTAAAAGTACGAGGCTCAACCAAAAG
Organism: Paratullbergia callipygos; assembly: GCA_034700885.1. NCBI lineage: Eukaryota > Metazoa > Arthropoda > Collembola > Poduromorpha > Tullbergiidae > Paratullbergia > Paratullbergia callipygos. Next base: position 8,306 of record JAQIYH010000222.1, on the reverse strand, counting down.
TGCAGATTTGGTTATCCATTAGCACCAATGGACAAGACTATGATACTGACTCCACTTCCAAAGTCACTGCAACAGGGAAATGTTCGGAAGGCTTCCAAAAATGCTGCATTAATCAGGGAACGTCTGGACGTAATGGGCCGAGATTTTAACGAGAAGATTCCATTTGAGGACTTTATTGGACAGCTCAGTCTGAGCCGTGAAGAATACCTTCTTGCACTAAGAAGTTCAATTAGGAGAACCACAGTTTTCCTGAAGAGATCAACAAATGCAATTTTCATCAACGCTTACAACAAGAAGTTACTGCAAGCCTGGGGAGCAAATCTCGACATCCAGTTCATTGTGGACCCGTACGCATGTGCTAAATATTGCGTTGGATACATGTTGAAGTCTGAAGGAGGATTGTCAAATCTTTTAAGAAAAGCTTCCGAAGATATTCGACGGGGCAACACATCAGCTCAGGATAAACTTAAAAAGTTCGCAAATGTCCTCGTAAATGGAAGTGAGATTTCTGCACAGGAAGCCGTTGCATTTATTTTGGGAATCTCTAACACAAGCTGCAGCAAGTCGGACGTCTTCATCAACACAGGGCCACCCGAAGACAGAGTTGGCATCCTAAAATCGGAAAATGAATTGCTTGAGTTGAGCCCGGAATCAGAAGAAGTGTGTCAAGCGGGTCTCCTGGATCATTACATACAGCGTCCCACAGAACTAGAAGAAGTATTCCTCGCTCAATTCGCTTCGATGTACGATTTTTCGAAGAGAACAACGTTCTCTCAACAACTTCGACCAGACGATGAATCCAGTCCTCAAACACGACAGCACGAAACTAATTCCACCTTGCAACTGAATGATGGGTCAGGTTTCATCAGGAAACGCCGGACCCCGAAAATAATCCGATACAGGCATTACGGCGAAGCAAGCGATCCTGTGAACTACTTCAGGGAGCAACTCATGTTGTACATTCCATGGAGAGACGAAGAACTCGAACTGCTTTCTATCAAAACTGAAGAAGTTTATAAGCAGAAATTGCCTCAAATTCAGAACAACGCCGCAGCATACGTACATTCAAAAGATGTTCATGAACATCTATTCGAAGAATTCCTTGACCAGGCGGAGCGTGAAGAAAACGACAACGACGACTCCCCTTTGATTGATGACGAGTTGGAGGCGCTCGAAATCAGAGAAACTTATCATGCTGACATAAGTGTTGATCTACACGGCACTCAAAAATCCTGTGGAGTTCAAAGCTTTCTCGCGCCAAAAATGGTCACCATTGAAGATTACACAAAACTGATGAGATCGCTCAACGAGAAACAGCGTCGATTTGTACTGGACATACTTCACTTAATCAAGACTCAAGAGACTCCATTCTACAGATTCTTGAGCGGAGGGGCAGGGGTTGGCAAATCACACGTCATTTTTGCACTAGTACAATCTGTAATGCGATTTGTGGAACAACAAGTCAATTTTAACCCAGAAGAAGTCGCTGTACTAGTTTCAGCTCCAACTGGTAAAGCTGCATTTAATGTATTTGGAATGACATTGCATTGTACCTTCAAGCTTCCTCCTACACAATACGCTGGCCGTCTGTGTGATTTGGACGACGGAGTGGTCAACAGCTTAAGGGTCAAACTCCACAACATCAAGCTTTTCATAATCGATGAAATATCCATGTGCAATGTAAAACAATTCTACGACATTGACCAACGACTCCGACAAATTTTCGCAACAGACGTGGACTTTGGTGGAAAGTCAATGATTGTCGTCGGACATCTTCGCCAACTTCCACCTATTCCAAAGCGCTACGTATTTGAAGTTCCGCGACATTTACCTCTTGGTTATTGCACTGGAAATTACTTGTGGGAACGGTTTTTTCTATACGAACTGGACGAAATTATGCGTCAAAAGGGTGACGCCCTTTTCTGCAAAGCTCTCAACAACATGTCAGAAGGTTGCATGGATGCTGAGGATATTGCACTCTTCAGAAGCAGAGAGGTGACCGACAAGCTTCAACCACCGCCCGATGCAATCCGACTGTTCCACACAAACGCCCAATGCTCTGACTACAACAAAAACGTTCATGAACGTTTGAATACTGAAGGAGTTGTGTCCACTGCGTATGACAAGATTCAAGGTCGTGGAAGTATGGAGGAGAAAGAAGCCCTTCGTGAGTACGCCAAGACTTTGTCATTACAAGAATCTGACGGTCTTCCCAACGAAACACAGTTGCAAATTGGTGCAGAATATTTTGTGTCAACCAACATTGACGTCGAGGATGGGCTTTTCAATGGTTCCACTGGCCGCCTAGAGAAAATTGAATGCAAACAAACACCCAGTGGGCAAAAATTCCCAGTCTGCGCTTACATTGACTTTAGAATTCCCATGGTTGGATCCAATGCACGAGGAAAACACAAATCACATTCAGTCATCAACAAAATTAACCTTACCTGGACTCCTATTCATCGATCTACACGGACCTTGAAGCGAATTCGGAACAACAAGTTTTTGGAAGTAGTTCGCCAGCAAATTCCCCTGATTGCAGCCAACGGTGTGACAGTTGCAAAGGCTCAAGGCTCATCGTATTTTTGTGGGGTTGTTCTGAAGCCAACTGGGTACAAGGAACAGAAATTGTCACGAGAGCTATTGTATACTGGATGCAGCCGGGCAACTAGCAGTGATGGGCTTTTCATTGATGGTACCTTCGAGGCTCCTGATCCCCCTCCTCCGAATGATCTGGTCACAATTGAAATGCTACGGTTACGTCAAATGCCATACCCGTTCAAGCTTCGGTTTTTGCAAGACTACGACGAATCCTACGAGAAGTTGTACTACCATAACATTCAGTCTTTTGGGGCCCATGTTGGAGATGTAGGTGTGGATCAGTGCTGCGTGTCCAGCAATCAGCTCGCTTTCGTTGAACCTCATCTTCTGGAACAAGACACAACAACTATACCAGGGTTCACTGCTCTCCAGAGAAGAGACTGCACCTTCAATCGAAATTCTGAAGGATCCTTGGTATTTGTGAAATCAGAGCTGTACAATTCAATTCAAGATGTGAAGTGCTATACATACCGTCGTACAAATGCAACAACCCATTGTCTCATGACGACTTGGACAGTTTCTGGAGTTACGATCTTACTGGTATACAAATCTCCTGCGTATTCCATAAGCTCGTTCATTCAACAACTAGTCCCAATCATTCGAAGAACCTCTGGAAACATTCTGCTTGTTGGAGACACTAATATTGACCTGCGACATTCAGAAGGAGAACCGTTCGTCACTGCAATGAATGAAACGGGATTGACTTCAGCTCTTGACCTAAATGCGGCTACCACAAACGGCGGCAGTACAATTGATTGTTGTTTCACCAACTTTGTTAATATTAGTGCATGGAACTACGAATCCTACTACAGTTACCACAAACCTATCTGTGTTGTATGGAAGAAGTCTTAACAGCTATTTTATTATAAACGAACTTAATATCACAAATATTCATGAATATGATTATAATTACCATGCCAGATTTTGCAGACATTCATGAATGTCTTACGATGATTCGTACTGAATAAAAGCAAATGGTTAGCGCAAATCTTTGCCGACAGAGTTTATTGAACAGAAAAACTAATCAATAGAAGAGTTCATTGTATAAGCTTAATAAATTCATTTCTGGGCATCAAACCAAGTCTTCAGTTCCTCTCCTGAAGTGTGCGTGGGGTTTATCTGTCACATACAATAATATTTATCCACCATACGTCATAACAGAAGTATACGTTACACAAATACTCACCCACACCAATGATCCATACCCGCAATAGAGAGAACGGGTTCCTTCGTATTCATTAATTGTCGCCCGTTTTATTGCTACCACTGCGAACAATTGAGCATCAAACGCCTTCGCTTGCTCCTCCCACATTGTTGCCAAGATCTGAAATTAAGCTTGCTTTAAAATGAATACAACTTAAAAATTAGCTCAAGTGTTACCGAAGCCTTCGTCGCATCTGTTAGCGAAATATCTCTCTTGGCTTTCGATTTTGGGGTTTCTATGCCCCAGTCACGGACGAGAATTCCGAGCGTATCTTTATAAAGAGGAGAAAACACGAAAATCCATCAAATCAAGGTTTCAAGCACATCATAGATGAAGATTTATTAGGTACCTATTTTTGATCCGACATCACAATCATGAATCTTGTCAATTGGCGTAAAGTCGAAAGGAATTTCTCTAATAGCAGCGTCAGACGGTGTGACATCAGTGTCTTTCAAGAAGGAAACTTCCATCTCCTTGGATAATCCAGTAAACTTTGGGTTTGACTTTCGGACCACAAATTTCTCGATTGCATAAACTCCATTCATCTACAAAAATTAGGGCCATGTCCATTAGTCATTCATGAATGACTGTTGCAACTCATACTAATGAGTTAATGACTGAATGGCAATGTGTGATGAATTTTACAGAGCATAAAACTAGAATTTTACCTGGAGCAGGTCGTGAAACTTGCTGGCATGCTCCCCAAAAACTGTCCCAGCCATTTCGTCCGATCCATCGATCAAATGAAGATTGAAAACCTGTCCCGACTTTGTTTCCTTAATAGCGGTCTTCATGCTCACTCTAAAAACCAATTTCCCAGTCGGGCTTGAACATGAGATAAAATAGAATGGCTAATTAAAATTAGTACTCATTTACTTTGCCATAACTATTTGAGGCAGAGTTAACTTACTACTCTCCGGTTTTTAGAGCATCCAACGACAACTTTTCATTCTTATTCACGACAGTTTGATCCTTGTCCCAGAAGTTGTACGAGAGTCTTGATTTCTTAGAAGGGGAAGGAGCCACCTGACTCGCGTCCGAGTCACTCGACCCTTGGCTGTCCTTTGATTCTTGGCTCATCTTAATTAAAGGTGATAGCAAATCTTTATGTTAGAACGAGCCATTTCCATTGATAAGTCATTCATGAATGACTCCGGCTTACCTCACAATTGTACAACGGTGAATCCACAACACACTGTATTGGCCAACACTTGATTGATGTGTATGTCCGAACGATTGAATTCACAAAAATTACTGTTTGCAACTAATTTCAAACTACGAGTGGATGTCTTCTGTAGGAGTATTATGCTTCATTAAAGGTTCATACTGTTCACGGTCTGAATACATCTTGACGCCACCTTTGCCCTCATCATGCGAACTAAAGCATAGAAGCATGCGAGCTCACTTTGAATGCTCTGCTTTTTCATATGCTGAGACTGCGTTACATTCCCATGCGCAATAAAAAGCCGCTGACGTTCAAGAACTCTAAACTGTCAATATGATTAACAAATACTGAAACAGATTTCGTATTTGCTAGCTGAATTTGCTAAACGTGTGAAGTGTTTGTGTTCCTGGAATTCAGATTCGGGTGATCCACTTCTTATTCTCTAATTTGACGTTTGCATAGGTAAGGAATTTTCACTCGCCTTCACAAAAAGCACCACCAAAACAATCATGATTGTTTGACCATGCCAAGTTATACGGCTTGACTCTTTCAGGTAACATGGCATATCGTGAAGCACGTTTAGCGGAAAAGAAGTACGGGAAAGCTGACACACGTCCTCAAGACCAGTTCCGGAGCTTTCTCTTGCACTTAAGAAGAATTAATGCTAAAGTGGACGACGGCCAAATTGAGGACGCTTTGACAAGTGACACTGAATCCAAAATACTGAACTACATTCCACCGATTTCAATTGTGAAGACTCCATATCAGCCGCCGAACGTACTCTACGGAAAAACAACAACCATTGAATTTATCGAGGAAGGAGAGCAAATGACCAACATGATACAGGAGGTGGTGTCAGTCGGATCAGTCGTTGGTTTGGATTTCGAGTTTCACAAGAAGCATTCTTACAATGGTAACTGCAGATTATATTACCCACGCCAAGGGAATAAGAAAACAATCATGATTGTTTTATTCTCCAGGTATTATTGCGTTGGTCCAAATGGCATCTTGGAACGCTACATACATTATTGACCCATTCGTCCTTCACAAGGAGCTGAAGTCAGAATTTTGCAACGACATCCTAAAGAATGAACAGATTGTAAAGATCATGCTTGGATGCGAAAATGATGTGCTGTTTTGTCAAGCGAATTGGGGCTCATTCGTCATTGGAGTATTAGATTTACAGGACTTGTACAATGTATGGAAAGACGAAAACCCCGAAGAATGCTTTCAAATCATGCGTAACGTGTTCAGGTATGAATGCTTACTCCTCACTTGATATTCATATAGTTATGAAGCTGGTACTTTTGAGCTGCGTCCTTCTATTTCAGATACCATCTTCAGAATGATAAGAAGTTTAAAAGCAAGAACCTGACACAAGACTTTGTAAAAGCACAATGGATGTCGAACAATCAAATATCCTTCCAAAAGCTAGTTGAGGGTCTATTTTGGGAGTCAAACGTACGAATCAGCAAGGACGCACAACATGCGGATTGGAGAATTCGTCCTTTGAATAAGCTGGTCCAATATGCAGCAGATGATTCCTTCTACCTGCTCCGTTGCTGGGAAATTCTACGCAAGAAGGTTTGATCAAACAATCATGATTGTTTTATGGATATTACCTTTAATTAAGTTTTGATTATATTCAGGTGACACGGCCAGGAATCAAGAGAGCATTTGAGTTGACCAAACGAAAATTGATCAAGAAGTTTTTGTTAATCAAATATCCTACTCCGGAAACTGAATTACGCAGGCATGGCAAAACATTCAACTCTGAGCTAGCCAACGCAATGTACGCTGAACTTCACACCTGGCGTGATACACTGGCAAAGGTTATGGATGAATCTCCCAACGAGCTGATCAATTTCGACAACATTTTTAACATGGCTAAAGACTACGACCGGATTCAAACTTTAGAGGACTTGGAAAAGTACTTGTCACCGTGTGTTTTTGTGCAAAAACAAAGGAACGTCCTGCTTTCAATTTTGACCGGAAACGAGGAGCTGAAGCAGAAATGGAAAACCATAGAGTGTCACAATTGTTTTGGGAAAGGACACCAGGGTTGGTCATGCCCACACCCACATGATCCGACTGCAATTAAAGCCTTGTTAAGCCGTCCAGAAAATGCGGAGAAGAAGAGACGACAGGATGTGCGTCGGGCAGCAAACTGGGCAAATAAAACTGGAGTCGTTCCTCCTAAATTTCCCGGACCACTGCAGCCGAAGAAATCAAGCCCTTAAAATTTTACGAACAGCTTAAATTTTATGAACAAATGTTTTGTAAATAGTTATGACTCACAACTTAATTAATTAAACGAAATACATTGTTATACTGTGTTACAGAGTTTATTATCATTAAAAGTAGGTGTGGTTTTGGTTCATTTCAATTCACAACGACTCTGGATGCAAGAATATATTTGGTAAGAAAGAATACAACTTTCATTAAAGTTGTACAGTCAAAATGATTCTGACGAATACGATTACGGACTACCAGTAAAATTTCTTACTTTCGTAGGTCCAATGGAAAAACGAGCACTTACCATCGCCTCCGTTCATATCGTGTCTATCGACAAATTCAAATCCTTCACTATCATCTCATTGAACTCATAAGATTCACATGCCCACTTTTAGTAACACTCACCTCATTCCTTATCATCTTGGGACTCTTTGCATTGGCTAAACGAAACTTAACTGCTTTTGGATACAAAATAGGAATGACTCTCGTTGCAATGCTTGCAATTTCATTAGCCTATCTTGCCACATGGTTTTGTGACATGCTGACCCGTGTAACAAGAACATTCCATGCAAATTGTCGTCAATATGCCATTGTAGTCAAACTGTCGAAGTATGAACAACGATTCCTCAAATCATGTCCATTTCTTTTGTACACGTTTGATTGGTTTACAATCGATAACCTTTTCTTTCTTAATTTAATGCAAGTTTGTATTTCTAATGCAATTGCTTTGTTAGTGTTGGAACTGTAAGTTATAATAAATCGCTAACATCACAAACATGCCCACACAATCAAATAAAATAGAAATGGAAATTTCCAAGAGTCAAATTGATGAAATATTTTTATTATGGTTTAACTTGAACGGCATACATAGCAAAAGTATAAGAGTTAGCACAGTTACATAATTTACATACATAATAACCTTGACCTCTTATTAGCTTGCATGTAGTACGTGCTAGTAATTTAACCAAAGAACAATTTGACATCATCCGGGATGATGGCACTGACTTCAATCTCAACCAGATACTCTGGACTCACAAGACTATGGATGTACACTGCCGTACAGACTGGCATTATACCAGCAAATATTTCACCATGTGCTTT
>JAQIYH010000221.1:0-11491 GCA_034700885.1 Paratullbergia callipygos | reverse complement strand
CCCAGTTTGGTAAAAAAGTTGTTTATTTTGCGTTCAGTTGACAAGTGAGCGAACATTATAATGTCCATTAACATTGGGGCTACCGTTCTCTCGTTGTCTCTTCATGTTGTTGATGTAGTAACGAGATTCGATGAATAGATACACGTATTAGAAATCGCACCGCACTGCACGGGGCGATGAGATCGCCGGGTTGTTGGGGAGCATGGTAAAGATAAGGGCAATGGAAATGATGAAGGTGGTGGCTGCCACAGTAACGAAAATGAAAATGATGTTTTCGAGAGCACGGCGAGCGTGCGGGTGCATTTTGTGTAACTTGCATTTTGTGTTGATTTGTGGTCGAGTTTGTTTTGGTATTATGGGATGCAGTTTTCCGTTTCTGGTGCGCATGCTAACAAGTTGAATGCTTCCCTGGCTACCATCGCAATGCACTCAAGACGTCTACTTCGATTGTAATTGAAAACTCTCCTAGTATTATTTTGGTGGACTGGCGAGACTGGTCACGGTTTAAATTTGAATTTATGGGGAGTGAGTTTTCTTCCTCTTCCTTCTCGTTCTTTGTTTTTCTGGTCAGTGAGTGAAATAATCTTACGAAAAGTGGTAAACCAGCCGAGTGGCAGCAGATTAGATCTCTACGCCGGAGTGGCTTAAGTACTAAGAATGGTTGTAATCTCCCTTTTTTGTACAGGCTTTTGTACAAACTGGATGTGATCAACTTTTTCCCCTCACTTATTACTACAATCTTGTCCTCTTGTCTTGGATTTTTTTTTCAACTTTTATGGGTCTGGTTGCCTAATCTCCTTGCTCTTGTTCATGCTCCTTGCTCCGTTAATGTCACTCCCAAAATTGGTAATTTTCTTTGGTTCAGAGCGCGAGATGCTTCTTCTACATTATTTTCGAAAACCAGAAACTCTTTTCAAACTCTTGTGAATGCACTTCGGTTGTGGAGTTTTGGTTTCTTTTGGTAAATGAGTGAGGATGGTGATGGTGATGGGAATTTTCCAACGGCGGCTGATTTGAAGATGAGGTGAAAAATTGTGTGGATGCAAAATTTGTAAATAACCATTTGTAATAACCATGTAAATAGCCATAGTATCACCATTCGCTTAATAGATTGCACTGGATTTGTTGCGAAATTCCTGCGTCGCATAATTGTTCTTTTCCTATTTTTACACTCCCACACTCTGAGCATAAGCATATGATCAATATTGTAGTCTATAAAAGTTACAACATGCGGTAGTCTTTTTGGCTTTCTCTTCCAGGCCAAAATAATTTCCAGGCCATTCTACTGACGCATGGAAATTTCGCCAATTAATTCCCATTCAAATTGATATTCTCTTCGCAGGTCGGATGCGTTGACACGGACTTGGAGAGGATTTGACAAGTTTACACAATCAGGACAGATTTCAGCATATCAACTTCTCAACTAAAGAAAAGGTAAGATTGAATTCTATCGACTACACTAAAATTGCATTTTAGCCATGTTTTATGGACCCAAAACTCACCAAACTGCACTGCGCGAGTTTAGTCCCAAAATGAAGCGTTCAAAACCATTGCGTGCAGAGACGTAAACACTCGCACAAAGCAAAGATCGCGTTGAATGCGCATGAAAGAAAGATGCACTTTTCGCGTGACTCGGACTTGAGTACAATGAATTTACATGCATTCAACATCGTTTGTAATAACACGTTTTGCGCTCATGCTCTGTACTTTTCTAGGTCATTAACTAGTATATGAATAGATTAAATGCTGCAACAACATTGAATAGCAAACTTTTCGACTCTTTTTTCTCCTCATCCTTTGCTGTGTAAACAAAGAGTTTTTTCTTACCGGTCATCATCACTGTGCTCGTCATTCACGTAGAATTCCGTTCCAGAAACGACTTTCACCAGTTCCAGAGCAGACGACGTCTTCAGTCTTGGCACGATGATGAGATTTGAGATCGGAGGAGGCGAGTCAAGTCTTCAAGTTCAAGTCAAGTCAAGTCAAGTCAAGTTCAAGTCAAGTCTTCAAGTTCATGATTCTGAGAGACGGGTCGAGTGATGGTAATTAATTACCCGCTCGCTGCAATGCAGTGCACTCCACTCCAGTTATGCAAAATGTAAAACGTAGAAGGTACAAAAGCCAGGATTTAAGGGAAATGATTTATCTCCATCCTCAGAGTAATTGCTACACGCGTAATTATGAATCTGCATTCGTGTAAGTGTAAGAAATGATCTGCACCATAAGCCTCTGTACATGCGAATGCACGATGAGAAAAACATGACAGTTTCATTCGAGACCGTTTTGAACTTGATTCCTCGCTGCTCTTTATTTTTCTTTCATTTTTGAAAAATATTTAAAAATGTGGAACGAGTCGTAAATTTAAGAGCGGGTAAATCACTTTACACACACATGACCATCTAATGACTATCACTTTAAATCTCACTTTACAACATTTGCCCGACTGCTTTGTGCAATGAGAAAAAGTTGTGAGTATCGAGTTTTTCTCGAGTGTGTGTGTGAGGATTGTGATGAGGCTAAAATGTGATGCCTCTCTCTATTGCGTACGAATGGTTAATCACGATTAATGAGGATTCTTGCTTTGCCATCATTGCCATGCCGGTATGAGGATGAGATGAGCAGCCCAGCTTGAGATCTTGACCCGCCGCGGCCCGTTCCCCCCACTTTGAATCGTCATTTTATTATCGTCACAAGTCATAAACTGGTAACGATGCACAAAGTGTGCGGAAATATTATGCTCAATCAAAGAGTTTTTGGCAGTTTTAATTATTTTGTACTTCCATCGAGAGAGAGACAATAAATGAACCGATGAATTTATTACATAGTGTGTCCATAACCCACATCTTCAATAAAGTACACTATTTTGTCCATAACCCACATCTTCAATAAAGTACACTATTTTGTCCATAACCCACATCTTCAATAAAGTACACTATTTTGTCCAAGTGTGGTTGTCCTATGCAGTTTGGGCAAAGGCGGGGTAATAGAAGGAGACGTAGAGTTAATACTCCTCGACTCATAGCCACCATGGAGAATGCAAAAACACTTCTTCTTGGAATACCAAATCAAAATGAGGGGGTAATTAAACTTCAAAAATTGTGAGCGCATTTCCACCACCGTTGACGGTGGCCGACGAGACGATGAGAAAAGTCCCCAACATTCAACTCGCCACTGGCCATTATTCGGACTTCCGTATTTGTTGAATGAATTTCATCTCGCTCGCTCCTTTCCTCAAACGGTGTGGACGGTTTTGTAGACAAAGCATTGCACTTACATTGAGCTCATACTATCCCAATTGAGTCGCCAGCACTTCTTTCCTCCGCCCCACTCACAACAGCTCATGACTCCTCCAAAAACCCCAAACTCAAGATTCGCACCACATTTTTAATTTGCTTTGATTGTTTTTTTATTTGGCTGTTTGGTTGGTGGATGGTGGTCTGAAAATGAGAATGAGAAACTAGTCCACCTCATCGCACTACCATTGAAAAAAAACTACGCTCTGCACTCTACCAATTTCTAGGCTAAACCAATTTCACACGACAATAATAATTAGAATTTACGGCCTGCGAACTACAACAACACATGCTACCATACTACAATAGGAGAGAGAACAACACACGACTCTATCTACTCACCTCTTAAGTGCATTTTCTTTTATTGTTTCATGGTGTTGGACTAATTGCTAATTTGCTTTTACACTTTACACTTTCTGGTCTGCTTTGTTTATACGATAGCAAGAAAAAATTACAGCAGCAGAGGCTCGGAGTTTTGTCGTTGGGCTGCGCGCCCAACACGGTAAGGATTTTGTACGGACTTTTTTGTCCTTTTTGTGCGGTGCACCTGTAACTACAGAAAAAATCAGCGTATCTGGTTTGGTGAAAGATTTGCTCAGGTAATCTACCTGAGATATTGCAAAAATATTGAAGCAAAATTCCATGTCCATGCGTATGAAATTTGGGATTACGTTAAGATGCAGTTTTCATTTCTCTCGTCCTCGTCTCTCGTCTGGCAGCAGCTGCCACGCCCTGCTGAACCTTGGGTCAGTTTCTCGTATTATTATCAAAGAGAAGAGGTCGAGACGACGAGTACGACGAAACAAACATCAACTCGCACGTATCATACAACGGCGAATATGACAGCGCACACAAGACCCTCCACTGCTGTACAAAATGCAAGCAAGATTATTCGTCCCCATTTGTTTGGGTCAAAGAACTGTTACACGAATAAAGAGGAGAGTCTCTTCAATATATGCAAAGTTGAAACAAGTTTTCCTTCCCCAAGTCATTCGTCAAGTCGTGTAAATAATCCATGTACAAATGCTTTATGCAAATTTGGTCTCTGCAGTACATTCTGCACACAACACACATCTCTCGTACGGTAATTGGATACAGTACAGCAAGATGAGGGGCAATCTTCTGGCGAGAGCAGAGGCGAGTGAGGGAAAGATTTGAGTCCTCTGCTTGATTTGAGTTGGTGAATTTTGATTGCCTGTGTATGCATATAGTGTATATTGTAATATAGTAGAGGCGAACCGTCTTCTACATTTGCCTTCTGCATCGGCTCGATGAGTAACGGGACATCTCTTCATCCACTGACTCCGCTCTCAGTTCAGTTCAATGCTGCTGCGTCTTCGTCGTCGTCACTCAGCTCTTCAGTACAACAATGATAATGGTGCGAACAATGGCCAAGCAAGATGGGGATGGCAACGAGATGATGATGGGGAGATTTGACATACTTCATCACCACTCCTCAATTCACAATTCGAGTCATATGCTTTTTGTCTCATGTCTTACTATGGGCATCGCTAATACACACCGGCTCGCTCGATTCTGTGGCGACTCGTACATAAATATTACCAGAGTTCAACAATCACACACAATTATTGCAATTTACACCCACGGCTACCACTCGTTCCTAAAAATACTACTCGTGATGATGGTTGACCAGTCGATGGGTCGACGACGGTTGGGAAAACACTTTTTTCTGTACTTTTTGCCCAAGTAATTCTCACAAAAAGGTATTCACACCTTGCTCTCATACTCACTCAGACAACTGCCCACCACAATCTGCACGCTGTATCAAATTACGGGGTTTTGCGCGGAGTCGCGTTGGTGGTGGTCTTCTGATGAGAGTTGAAAGAGATTTTCATCACACACCAGATTGGAGTGAAGATATGAGAGACAAAAGTTCCCCTGATAAAAATATGTTAATTGAAGCGTGTGTGTGGTGGGCAATTAATTACAATTATTACTCTCATAATAATCCCGTAATCGGGTTTTTGATTCCAGTCGTCGTGACTGAAGCCTGGGCATGGGCCGCCATCACTGGTTGGTCAATGACACCGTTTTACTATGAATTCCTTTTTTCTTGTCAATTTACATGAGCTCAGGCAAAATATTCACCAAATGAGGGGGAAAAAAGTTTTTCGGATCTCTTTCCTGTATGGCGCCCGGGTTTGAAACTTTGAAAAAGAAAGAAGAGTCAAAACTCTAACACGAGTTTAATGAGCCGTGGCGAGTCAACCTCCAGCCCGGAAGAAAAGAGTTGTAACCGCGCTGGAGCGGGAAAAGATTAGGAGACATCTCGCACTCCAGAGATTTAAAGTCACCTTTTTTATACGCAGTGGAGAAGAGATGACAAAGACAAGCATTTATGCAAATTATCATCTCGCTATGCAAATTTTGGTGGTGGAGTAAGTGAATAGAGTCGACACAAGAAGATATGGGGAAAAAGTTTGATAACAAACGTGAAGATTTATTAATGACCTCTTTTCTTGTATACACACAAGCCGCGATTTTCACAGCATTTCTTCCACTGAAAAGTTTTCTATTTTCATCATACTCGCCATGCTGAACAGCAAATTGTGAGCAGAGATTTTGTTTCCCATTCGGTTGTTGTAAGGCAACGGCAACAATGTAACGAAACTACACCCACCACCGTACAATGTATCTTGAACTTGGCTGCCAAACCCCAAAATTGGCAATCCACCCACGCCACCGCCACCGCCACTGCTGCAGTGAACGCTACGGAAGAATAGCAAAAACCTCACCAGTGCGAATGACTCGAGTTGACCGATGAGAGCATTTGCCATCATTACATTCACAAGAGCATTGCATACCACGTTGAGTGCTGAATAACCCAAAAATGGGACAATTAAAGAAAAAATCAAGACTCAAAATGAAGACTCACCACTTCGTGACACTCATTCAAAACACAATTCGCGAATCACGGCAAGTGGACAATCATTGTCATTACCATTTGGTTTTGTGTACAAAAAAAAGAGCCACGACACTTTTTTTCCCTTCTTGCCTCCACATTCGCAAATCGAGTCCACCACTCTGCACTGCAAGCATCTACATAAAAAACTCGTCCCACCGCTTCTACAACTGCGGTTTATTTTTAGCACCATTTCCTCACCACACCACGCATCGTGTTTTTGTGGTTTCTTCGGTGGTGATTCGCAGATGAAGAAGTCATTATCGAGCTGCGGCTGCTGCGGCTGCTGATTGAGTGAGGATGCGAAACTGCGTTGGGTAGAAACGTCAAGCTTTACAGCCACTGCAAGGCAGACAAATAATTGCTCGGGCCATTTCAAGTTTTTTTGCGTACCATTTAAAATATTGGATTTGACCTGAATTTCTTGAATAGTAAGCTGCGACATCGGCTGCCCATTTTATTTTCGCAAGTATTCAAATCTGTCGTCGGGTCATTACTTGTGCGTACTTACTTTACTTACCACGTGCATTCACAGTATAAATTCGGCCGCTTTTGTTCGCGAAAATGGCGCGACGACAATTGTTGGCACATATTCTTAAAAGTTTATCATGCTGTGATAATTCCTATACATATTTATCCAGAGGCGCAACTCGTTCCGCCACGCTACAGCTTGGGGACGTATTTCTAGGGCCGGTCTCTCTATTATGCATAATTAAGTCTGATTCTCATCATGTACTAATTATGTCATGCCAGTTATAAATAAATAGCGAGGAGACAAGTGATGACATTCATCTCAGAAACTACACTGGCACTGGCACTGCAGGCTCGAGAATTAAGTCGCTCTAGTTTTCAAGCAACAACTCATTAGCATCTTGGATGACAATGGAGCGGGTTGGGAAAATCGAGTCACGCGTTTCTCTCTTTTCTTTCCTTCTCTTTGACTGTGACTCGACTCTTGACTGTGCTTAATCTTCTACTACTGCGGGGAATAGAAAACGTCTCTTCTACTCTATGCTGTTTCAGAAGACAAAAGTCCTTCTTTTACAGACTAGACTCGTTGGATGATCACACAACGCTTGTCTGCCTGACAACGTGAGATGGTGGAGAGAAGACTTCTCTCACAACAATTAGTCCTGTCGCACGATCTCCTTATTATTTTGATCCTTATGTTCAGCATGTGATTTGATTATGTGCTTTACTTTGGTCACGGCGACTGTCGACTCGACGCCCTCGTCTTCCTCAAGAGACAGTAATTTAATAGTGGGGGGAAAGAGTTGTAGTTAAACCCAATTTGACACTTTACAATTGAAGGCCTTAGTTGGAAAAATCTAAGTTGAAATTGTTTGGTGCATTCAATCTTCTAATTTTTAATCTAATCAGTAGAAATTTAGAAATTATATTCACGGAGCAACCGTAGTTAGACTTTTCCAGCGGAGGCGTTCAATTGGACAATCATCCATGACGCTACTGAAGCACGTGGATGCTTAGTTGAACTGGAATGTTGAACATGTAACCGGGTGACCCGTGCGAACCTTTTCCATGTACGCACACACACTTCAAATGACATCAGAGAAATGACTCGCTTTGCATTAATATATTTTCTATATTTTTCTTCCATCATCTTTCATCAGCACACCGATCACACATTTATGAACCACTTGCAATTGACAACCCGAGAAAGTGAGTTGATTTTTCATCACCGGGCTCCATTTCTCTCTCCTCTCTCTCTTGTTATTGCAAGCCGGAGTCGGATGTTCAAATTTGAAGTCGGAGACGACAAATGAGCGACACATGCCGCCATTCCTCCTACAAATAGTACTGGAAAATATTCCCCCCAATTCGCAAACCAAATAAACAAATGGGGAGATTGGCTTCTGCACCAAATTGAAATCAGAGATCGTATGTATTGTGTTGCATTCCCAATGAGGTACAGTGCATGTTCATTGTCATAGTAGAAATGAACAGCGGACTCGTGTACAAAATTCTCCCGAAAAATCTCTCATGAATCTTGAATGAGAGAATCTGAAATGTCCTTTGGCCTTATTCACAATATTATTCGCATTTGTGTATGTTGTTGGGGAGAGAAACTTGTTATTTTTCCTATTTCGTATTTGTACGTGTATTTGAGGATGAAGTCGAAGTCGAAGTTAGACCTGGTTCACAAAGACGCGCCATCGCGAGCTTCCGCGCGAATTCGCGAGCTTTGGAGCGTCTGACCCCGCGATTTATGTGAACCACTTCGCCTCCAGAAGCGCGTTCAGTGGACGCGCGTCACGGTTTCACGCGATTTCCAGAAGTACGAAGCTAAGTACTTCTGCGCGTCGCATTGAGCTTCTACGGCACTTCAAGTCCGTTTGAGAAATTCGTTCTGGGTGCAATTATACTGTGGGTCACCCGATTACGTTCAAAATTTGATCAGTGATAGTTTTGAACACTTAACATCCTGATTAAGAACCGCAACGAATTTTGGAAATTTCTTTGAATACTTTAGCATATTTTTGATCACTTTGGAATTCAATTGAAGTGTCATCTAAGAATATTGTTAGACACTACTGTACGAATTGTGGCAACAGGATGGGAATAGTACTCTTTATAGAATTTTTTTCAAATCGTGTTAATGGCAAATGAGCAATCGCGAACTCAGATGTCAGACGCACGTTGATTCACAGAAACGCGATGTCACATGCGCGTCAAACTCTCGCGTCAAGGCTCGCGAATTCGCACGCGACAATGCGAGCATCTAGAAGCTCAAATACTCGCGTCTTTGTGAACTATCCTTTACTGTTTTTTTGATTGTGAAACTCATCATCAGACGTTTAGCGGCGGCATTTTTTTGCTTTTTCCTAAATATTTCAAAGTTGTTGCTTAGACTTTACTTTGCATGTCAAGGCCTCAGGTGACAGGAACATGAATCATGAACAAACTTCATGAGTATCGACTACTAAATGTAACTTTTAGCGTGTTGTCTGCATGTGAACCTGCGAACTTTTCCCCACAAACTAATTAGTGGGTTCCTTTTTTTATCCTTTATTAGTCGTTACTATTTTGACTCTGGACTCTTGACTCCTGACTTGGATGCATCATACACATGACATGAACAAGATGAGCCTGCAAAATTGGAGTGTATGGACTCGTTAATTAGGACAAAGTACGCGTGTGTGCTATACGTATTAGGATATTGCATCTATTTATATTTGTTCTCGTTTATATAACATCTTCGAAACTAGTATTTCAGTGGATTCAATCTCTTCAGTTCAACTTTTGATCCAAATGAGTTGTTACAATATATTACCAGCACCACTCCGCGACATGAGATGTATGAATACACGGAATACTCATAATAATGTGTCAAGTCAGAACTGCTTTCTTAATTGCATTCGCTGAAATTACTGATAGACTCCATCCTGCCTTCCACTGCTCCTGCAGTATGGTTAAGTAATTAGCGTGTATGGGTATGGGCACGGACCAGCTCTGTAATCGAACAAGTCGTGAAATGAGTCCATGAGACGTCCATGTTATCAGCTGATTCCCAGACCACAATCCTGCACAGTAAAATACACAAGTCTTGAATTGTTGCTGCACTGATTTTAATTATTTTACCAAATTTTAACCACTGCGACGAACTAATTTGTCCACAAAAGTGCTACTTAATCAAATTAACTGTTGCCTACCAGTGAAATTCATCAGAAATTGGTCCTGATAAGCAGCTATCTTGGAAAATTGGTTGGGCCCATAAAGAATTTCAACACATATGGTCCCATTCCCTACTACACACTACATAATTTGAAGATCGCCGTCTGAGCCAGAGTCCGGTCATTAAGTTGGCAGAAGTATTAGCTAATGCGCCATATGGGACATGGCTTAGACAGGCAAGACTGATTCATAACCAATACGATTAATTTCTAGTTGAGAACTTTTACCTGCCCTGATCTACTTCACCGTTCTCTCCAGCTATCTGGACCTGAATTCCAAATAGAACTATGGATACTTCTGCCAAGCTAGACCTCATAATAGCCTCACAACAAGAGATAATGCAATCAATTAATACAATGAAATCTGATGTTGAATCTTTGAAGAAGGACTTCGTTGGAATGGTGACAAGAATCGCGTCAATCGAATCCTGCACTGAGTTACTATCTACAAAAGTTGCCACTGCTGAATGTCAAATTAACAAGCTAACAGATAACATGGAGGAAGACGTTAAATCAATGGTAACCGAACACAATCAACGAATAGCCCGTAAGTCAAACTTGGTAATTTTTGGGATACCTGAGACCGACGACATTAATCATGAGTTGTTTTTCGAGCTGATGTCCGTCATCTATCCAACGACCGAAAATTCTATACTACAACACATTGAGAGAATTGGTGCCCTTAAGCCAACTGCCCAGAGACCACGACCGATTAGAGTTAAGCTAACTCCTCAATTGGCTACTCAGATCCGGAAAGATTGCAAGAAACTGAAGGGATTGGAAAAATTCAAGCTTATTTCGGTTCGACCAGATCTAACTTTACAACAACAAGAAGAATTAAGCAAATCACCAAGAGTCCTTCGTTCGTCGACACGCAAACGAGATGCCAGAAATACCACAGACGGTTCTAGCCAAATTGAAACAGCAAATGCTCCCCCAACTAAGCGAAAACGACAAAACCCTCACCCAGCTCGGATGGAAGAAGACTGACTAGTGATTGCACACCAAAATGTTCGTTCTTATATCAACAAAACTGCTCAAATCTCAGATCTGCTCGTCCAAAAGAATATTAGTATTTTATGTATGTCTGAAACGTGGTTAGTTAATGGTGTCCAATACTTTACACCTCATAATTATAGCATTGTAAGAAGTGATAGGTTAAGTCTCGGCGGCGGTCTGGCCATATTTTAAGATCTCGTGGATGTAATTAATGGCATAGTGTCAGATCTAGAATCTTTGAATTGTAATATGAAGGATGACATCAACGGAGTGCTAAACTGGTCTAGGAATAATTTGCTGTACATAAATGGTAGGAAGACCAAATTAATTGTTTTCGGTAATCCTTTTACTTTAAAATCAGTTCAAGTTCAAGGTCTTTCAATTCAAGTGGGTAATGATTTTATTTTATGTGAGTCATCTGTCAAGCTTTGGGCGTTACCTTAGATAGTAGGTTAAAATGGGAAGCACACATAAATAATTTATCTCTTGCATGTTTTCTAAGAATATGCACTTTATACGGTATTAGGAGCTATTTTACTAAAGAATCATTGCTACTTATTGGAAAAGCAGTTGTACTTTCTTTA
>JAQIYH010000220.1:0-11503 GCA_034700885.1 Paratullbergia callipygos | reverse complement strand
AATAGAATTGAATCTTGTACAAACTATATTTTATTTATTTGAATGAAAACTTTTCAAAGAAAAGAAAGAGTCAAAAAGACTGCTGCTCTGCTGCAATGCACTTTCATCTTCACTCAACTCTACACTCTGAACATCAATGCACGAAGCACGGTGCACACTTCATCACAAGAAATCGCATTTGAGTTCTAGTAGCAATTTTTATATACATAGTACGTAATTTGACTATGAAAGTTGTCAATTTGGCAAACTAACTTTGTGAGTGAGTGAATGCATCGTACAGTATAAAAATCCATTTGACCTAAAAGTCCTTTTGGTTGTTGCTTTTTCATAATGATGTGAAGAAATTCTTCAGAACCAAATGATTACTCTGATACAATGTGCAGTCGTGACGGCCATGATGACGTAGCGTCGCCATCTTCTCCTGAATCCTGATGTCTTCTAATGACTTTTTGTAACGCAAGGGCAAAAAGACTGCTGATCTAATATTGAAGTTACTTGGTCACAGATTTGGCTCGTTGATGCTACACAGCTACTACACGTCGTATACACACGCGTATGTATGGAACCTGGTACTGACTAGTTTAAAAAAACTTAGCAAGAATGTCTTTTATATTTCTAAAACCAATAGATGAGACTATAGGCCGTAGTAACTACAAGCACAAGAGCTGATAAAATACTTGTGGAGAAAGTGCAGAGCAAGCAAACAAGATGCTTTTTCTAAAACTTGAACCAACAGGGAACAACCTATTCTTCCTGTGTATTGTGGGTCGGATGACGAACGATGAACTACAGTTCTACATTTATACTATAACGTAACAAAGAAAGCAAGAATTTTACTCGTTGTTCTTCTTTCTTTGCTTTGCAAGGCTTTGCTTGGTTTGAGTCTCAACTTTCTCCATGCGCATCACATCGTGTTTGTGTGTGTGTGTCTCAACTTTCCCTCTTTTCCAAATTTGGCTCTTGTACATTGTGTTGTGTAATGAATGAGGGAGGACAAAACTAGACCCACATTATTGCAGTTCACGTACGATGTGCACTCCACACGCCATATGAAGGAACAAGAGAACAAGTCCACAATCTTGGTCCAGATAATATTGTCTACAAACTAAAAACTACTTCTACCAATACTACTAAAACAATAGTTTTGTTTCTCATTTCCTGCGTGCTACACTACATTACTACACTACTGCGAAATCATAATGGTTTGAAGAATCCAGTACAGTAGAGGATTTGATTATAAATTCTACTGGCTGCTGCTGGTAGAATGTGATAACAATAGTATCGTATGATCCATCAGAACACGAACTTATGGCCACACAACAACACATACTCTGAAACTCTGAATACTCTCATCTCGTCTTGCCCTACTGTTCGTATCTAGCTTACTGTATCGAGACTCGAGAGGAGCATGCATGCTATGATTAGAAAGCAAGTCTTTGAAATATAAGAAAATAATCCTGTTTGCTTAATAAATCAATGAATCAATCTCCTGCCTGTCGTCTGTCTAAACTTTCATGGTCTTAGCCTCAGCTTTCGTAGCATTGTAGTGTTTGTGATGCTCATTTTTCACTCACTCTAAAGTTACAGACAGACTGGCCAGAGGATAGGATGATTATCATCCGGTGTTTCTATTTGACCAATGTTTTACAGCACTGTGACTATTGTATACTACACAGTTGTATTGACAGATGGTTTTTATGCTTGAATCAAAAGACGCTATTACACAATAGATGCTTTCCATGAACGCCAACACTATAACACTATAACACCTGCCTGCGAGCTAGTCTTGAATTTTTTCATTAAGGAGATGATTGTGGGCGTTTAGTGTATTGGTAGCATTTGTACTCTCATCGATACATTCAATTCATTCCAGTGTTCTTTTAGTCTTCTAGTATTGTCTCGAACTGCCAATCCAATAGCATGCCTTGTACAAGTTTCCAGCAGCTAGTCAAGTCTAGCCAGCCAACAGTGATGTGAAAGTGGTGCATAGAATTCTATTCCCAAATGCACTTGAGGGATTAGAGAATTTGATAAATTGCTGTCTGGAACTTGAGTGAGTGTGAATTAAAGAATTAGTCATTAAGTGATAAGTTAAAACAATAGTTTACTTGATCACTAGCATTTAAAAGGTTGCAGGAAAGTTTTGTTATCTGCTTTCCATCTTTCCCTCTTTTCTTGCTTGTTTGCTCACGACATTTTCGGGCATTTTTTGTAGAGACTAATAAATTTGGTTTGAACTTCCTTCCTATCGTGTCAAATAAATACATGAATCATGAGCATCGATGTTTTTGGCTTGGGCTAACTTAGGCAGGCTTGTGCAGCACGAGAAAATTCAATGTTGAATTTGCAAAGTTTGTAAGGTCAAATTAATCTATAGTTCAAATTCTTTTTGTTTCCGGTCTCTGTGGTACGCACACTGCGTCCGTTAAAATATTTGTCCGGCCATTTTCAAGAACAAACGGCATGAATTTATTGGAAAGGAAACCAACATGGAGCGCTACGTGCCTTAAAACCAAAATTTAGTTGCTGAATTTTTAATCCGTGCAACCCAATGCTATGTTGTGAATACAAACGGAAACGGAAAAGTAAAAAAAGAAGTTTGGTTTTCTACTACAATCAACTCCAATTTCATCTCATTTGTCACTTCTTGGAACTATTGGAACATGATACAAAGGAAGAACTAACTGTGGTTGAGTGCTGAATGAATTGACAACAGTGAATGAATGAGATTTCGCAACCATTTCTCATCTACTATGTGCTTGCGAGACAAATAGTAAATACCGCTACACTACGCACACGACAACACACAACGCAATCCGTCATTCGAGATTCCAGCTTTGAGCTTCCTCCTCCATGAAATAAAATGTAGATTTACTCCGAAGAAGTCGTATGTCGTACTAAAGAGGATTACTATATATATTTTGCACGAATGTTTCTGTTTCTGTTTCCGTTGGTTCTTGAGTCTTGACGCAGGCATGAAGCATGTATGAGCCAGCAATAATAGGAATGGAACGTGTAGGAAGAATTTTTCATTAGTAAATATATGAACTGTTGTGAACTGTGAGCAAAGACAAATTCATTTGCAGCGCTACGCTGCTGCTCCTGCAAGTGAATTTTAGGAAAAAACAAAAGCGAAAATGTGATGGAAGAAAAGGAAAGAATGAAGGCGAAGATTTTAATGAAAAAATTGGCCTAAGGACAACAAGGACAGAGGACACAGGACGCACGAGTCAAGAGCAGGAGTCCATATCATAACTAATACTACTGCATACAAAATACAATTCAGCAGGCGGCAGTCGTTGCCAGAATTCTTCATAAAACTTTCTAATAATAATAATAAGCAAGAGTAAGTAGTCAAGAACGAGAAGAAAAGTTCAGCTTCGAAGTTGCAGCTTTCTCTATCCAAGTTTCAATCCTATTACAGAATGAATTTGTTTCTAATTACATTAGTATGTTACTACTATTATTACACGTACTAAATGTAACTCGGATGGATTGTAAATTATCTCGTGTGCGCGTACTTGTGCTCTGATCGTACAAATTGGAGTGAATGGGAAAAGAAGACGCTCATGGTGTAACGTGTAGTGTAATGGAATTGAATGCATACTCAGGAGTTATGAGACGGATGTACTTACGTTCGTTAGAAACTTTACCTGATTTTTTTTCTTCTTTAAATTAGAAATGTTTCAAAAGTATTAGACACGCGAATCAACAAGGGAATTGTCAGGAAGGTGACCTGCTCTCCTTCTTTCTCATCTCATGTAATACTAATAATGTCACTCTTCCCATTACGATGCAGTGAAGTGAAAGTGAAGAAGTCACATACCATAATAGTTGGAAAAATGGTTAAGTCATTTAATACAGGTAATAAGGCCAAGGCTGGCCGTGGAACACCACACGACGCGTGTTAGTGTGAGCACTGACTCAGCACAGGTCTACAAAGGAGATGAGAATATTGATATGTCACTCGTGTATCATGTCATGTCACCAACCACATACCAAGCTAAAAATAATGTCAGCATTGATGATTCCCTTCCATTTCAATTAATAAATAATAAACAACATCCAACAATAATTTCGCACCTGTTAATTTTTCTCACTCTTGCGTTGCGTCATCAAATGTGCGTAGTGTATTTTTGTAGTATTCATTACACCTAAATTAATTGTATTCCAATTCCTAGAAAAATTGCGTACCAGATTACAGTAGAAGACCACATTCATATTTTTAAATAAACGTTCATTCATTCATCCCAAGTTGCTCCGAACTTCGTCAGAAAACCGTCAGAGGAACTTGTTAAGGAATTATGAAAATATTTCCAAATATTACTTCGACTATTATAGATGCGTGCCCATTTATACTTAAATGTTATTGAGACAAGAACCTCTGTTTTCCGCACTAGCAAAGTACGAATGCAGAACAAAGAACAAATATTTTATTGGGAAAACATAAAAACAATACAAACTGAAACCATATAGGTAACACATTTCCCTGAAGGCAACTATTAATTTGTCTCGGGAGAAAACATTTCATCTGATGAAGTGGGAGATTGGAGATGGGACATTGACTTGGGCTTGAACTGATTGCAAGTTTTTGAGAACAACGAATTTGGTTTATTGGTGACAGCAGTGACAAGTGACAAATAACCTCTCATGTTTTGTGCCTTTTGCGTCTCTTGTGTTAGAGATTGCTTGTTGTCTCAATGTCTGTGGCAAACTTACGAGACAAATGTGTTTCATTTTCCACGGCGGCGGTGCGGTGAGTGCGGTCGTTACTGCTGCTAAGTGCATTGCTTAATTATTTCTCTGGAATTCATGGTTTCGTTGGTTTTCGTAGTTTTATGTATCATTTCAATATGCTTTGCCACATCCACACACATACTACTTACGCTGATTAATCACTTGCGTCCGTGGTAATTACAACTGCTTGTCGAAGTTCCAGGACTCCGGCTCAAAGTCCTTTCGTATCTAAAAATTATTGTACATAAATGAATGACTAATAAAGTTTTAAAACGCAGTCAAAGTTGTACAATTTTTTCCAGAGAGCTTTAGATTTTAGAAAGTTAAATGGGTTAAATGTGAACATTTGATTCTCCGTAACTTGTGAGGACGAGGGGACAAAGGCTGATGGATCACTGATAAGTTGAGTCAGAAGCCAAACAATGGATTTTCAGTTCTAATTTTTAACTGACACTCATCAGGAGTCAGTCAGTGGATTTTCAGTTTTCAATTCATAATTATTGACACAAGTCGTAACACGGTTCATTGATAAGGTGAAAACAGAAAACTACTTGAAGGTCAACTACAAGACAAAATGGACGGTTCTGATTCTTTGCGGGGTGAAGTGAGGAGTTGTCTATTCTATAAGGATTACGAGCATGTGAACAGATAGACAACATTCTTCGTTGACATTCTTTGACAGGAGTGTGTACTGGATAGGCCCAACTTCTCAAACCACACGAACTCCTCGAAGCATCCCACTTATTTACACCTCCACCATCAGATTACGATTGTAACGACGAGTCATCAACTACTGTGAGACTGCGGCGTGTGGCTGTAGAAGAACAAGAGAGTAACAAGAGACGAATCCTAAACGATATTCGATATGGAAATGGGTTTCACTCATCACTCATCACATGAACAGCAACTACATTATTGAAGAGAAGCAGACTGAATTGATTCATTGATTATGAAATACAGTTTGGATTAGTTTGGAAGAACTCATAAACGGAAGTGGAAGCAGGATTTGATGCCTCGACAAATCATGTTTACATTGTAGAGGCAATGCAGTATGGCCTGAGTTGATAATTGAAATGTGTCGTTTCTCGTTTGAATAAAAGAGAAAATGATGACTTGATGACATTGAAAAATGAAAAGTTCAAGAATACTAATTGCAGGAAAAGAAGAGCAGGAGAATTGAGAATGCAGGGGAGCCAATTAGATGGAATTATATTAGTGCAATGTTACTTATGCACTCGTAAATAGTATGAGTTAAATAGTGAGGATGTCTATAAGGCCTTAGCCTTAACCCTCAAATAAACAAATTGCTCATTAACAACAGCTCGTGGACGTACTATGTACTAATATAATGTAGTTATTGACTTGTTCCATTAGTAAGATGATCCCATTTGTAGAAGAATTGGTATTTGTATTCATATAATTATTCGGTTGCCACGGTTGCACTATATTTGCCAAGTTGTATGTTTTTGTTTCAAGTATGCTTCCAGTTTCCAATTCCATATTCTGGGAACGCTCCAAACCTTTAGCGTAGACAAAGTTAAGAACCTTAGGTTGAAGATTAGAATTGAAAGTACAAAAGCAAAAGACTTTTTCATGATCATGTTGTGTGGTGTATGTGTCATAGACAGCTCGGGACTCTACCCAGTTGATACTGCATATCGATTCCTCGCCGAATACGTTCTAACGACAAATGTACGGTCTTAGGTCAGCCAATGCAATGTGCGACATACACCTGCCATTTGCAAATGTTAACCTATTCAATGCACCTGCATTAGTAGTGTCACTGTCTAATTATTATTATACACTTTATTTCTGTGCACTGAGTGTATGCTGTAGTAGGCTGTGTCGTGTCGTGTGTGAGAACACATGCAAGTGTTTCCAGAATTGTTTCAAGGAACTTTTTGATCCAATTACTGGAAATTACCTCAATTGAGTGCTATAATTAATGTTGCAAATTGTTTTGGGACATGAAACAAGAAACAACAAACTAAACTATATGCCGTCCATGATGCATGTGCTCTTGTTTGTGTTTGGGAAGTGGGATTTGTGGGATCCATTACTAATGTGGTGCGGTGACTTTCTCCGTTTCTCTCGAAGTTACTTGTCTACTAAACTACGAACCTATCGCAATACACGCTCAGCCATCTACGCATTCCATCTGCAAGGTTTTGAGAACTCGGACGAAAAGAGCCAACTTGAGAAACTTAAACTTTTCTGCACTTCTTTGCCCAATTCACAACGTATCATATTTGGAATTCAGTCAAGTCAAATAGTTTCAAAATTGTTGGAAGTTATTTGTAGTCGAAATCTGTCCACGTAACTTTCTGACTGTTCCGACAACCGAAATCCACCACCAAGAAGAATTATTTCAACTAATAGAAACTCCAAATAATGGCTGGACATCAGGCGACGAAGATTATTTCAGAGGGATTGCGGATTTGTAGGCGAATTTACGTCCCTTGCACACAGTAAGTTCTTAAGTTCAGTTAGTCAATTAGCTAGTTTGTAATGGGTACGAAGTTAAGGGCATGTGGGCACAATAGACTGCTTCCGCGACATCCGCGAACTATAGGACCTGACCTAGACCAATTTGAATTTGATAGTTGATGTTCACCAATTTCCTCCCAAAACCACAATAATGATTGCAATTTCAATTTCAGGCGAGCCCTATCGATTGATTCAGCATCACGGCTGGCTCCAGCTCCAACAAAAAGCAATGACACATCTACTGACATTGCAAAGCTTCGTAGTCAGAAGGATCCTGTCCAAAAGGACTTTGATGATTTTCTAACACCAGCGGATGAATTGGAACATCGCAAACTGGTGCGGGAGAGTGAAATTACAATTACAGCTCCTGTAAGTATATTCTACTAGCACCAGGCATATTTGTCAGGTCAGGTTGCATTTATTCCTCTCGGGATTGAATTGTTGAAAAAAATGTAAATCTTGTAAACGTTCAATCATTTAGCAAG
Source organism: Paratullbergia callipygos (assembly GCA_034700885.1). Taxonomy (NCBI): domain Eukaryota; kingdom Metazoa; phylum Arthropoda; class Collembola; order Poduromorpha; family Tullbergiidae; genus Paratullbergia; species Paratullbergia callipygos. The sequence goes on along the minus strand of JAQIYH010000220.1, from coordinate 3,794 downwards.
ATATAACTCCCGTTTCTGGCGTGCCCGAAGAACACACAAAAACTAGACGTGTCAGAATATTTAAACCTGCAAAGAATGCAATGCAATCAGGAACAAGTAATACGAAGAGATGGAAAATGGAATTTGAAACACGAGAACGTTGGGAAAATCCTTTGATGGGATGGTCTTCATCGTAAGTTCTAAGTCAATAGTTGAGGTTGAAGTTTTGAACTGAATAAACCTGCTCATTGTAATTAATTACATCCGCTTTAATATTGTTCCTTTCAGTGGCGATCCGTTGTCAAACATCAGCCTCGACTTTTTAAATAAAGAAGATGCAGTCGCATTTTGTGAGAAGAATGGATGGCCGTGGTTTGTGGAGGAGCCAATTGAGAAAGTACAAAGGGCAAAATCTTACGGAGCAAACTTCGCTTGGAACAAGAACACACGAGTATCTACAAAGTAGTTGGGTCGTGAAGTTACTAGATTTAATAGCATCACACCGAGTGTGTTTAAAATTCTAAATTCTAAACTTGAATCATAGCTGACGTCATTAAATACTAATATCTATCTCGCAAATATGAATAATACAAGTATAGTTCAGCACTACTGTGAATTCTTGTGAACAGTAAATTGTCCTGCATAAGGATGCTGGTCACCAGTTACAAAAGATGTGATTTGTTCTGCGAGATCTTATCTGACTGCTTAAACTCTGTCGTAACATTGTACAAGAGGAAATACAGAACGTTCATTTCACTTGGAGGCATTTTATGAATTGTTATCAGGCTTGGACTGCAACAGCGCCGTCCCTGAAAATACAAAAAATGGTTATTGCTTAGAACAAGAGTGCAAATAAATATGTTGTGATACTTAAATGTTGTCTTACAAGCTTCAAATCATCCCATGATTGATATCGTAACCAATGAAAACTGGAGACTTCATTGTTCAAAAGTTGCTGAAGTGGTAATGGAAGAAATCTCTGCCTTCCTTTGGAATCTGCAGATGCCAATTCTTGAACACCGGCCTCATTGAAACACCTTCCTTTGGAGTCAAATCATTGATGTCTGAAATTTGATTCAGGCTAGGCCCATAAACCCAAAACTTAGTTAGCCATAAACTTACCGATTTCCAGATCTTCATAGCCAATGTCACTATTCGCATTACAAACGTCTGAGCTACTTTTGTTGTCATCTAGTTGGTTGAATGAAGCCGTATTTGTGTTCTGCAATAGTCCAGCAACCTTTTCTAATGCTCCGCTACTGTATAAATATCCAGCACCACCGGACATGTACGCCTAATACAAGCCAGAGGAAGAGAAGGATGTGTCTTAACTTTTAATCTACTCTCTAATAATTTTTGCATGAGAGAATTCAAATTCTATCTTATTAACTTACATGTTTCGTTCGTGATGAACGGAGTTTGTAGCCAGTCCAAAATGGTTTACTTGAATCCAAATTCTGTACAAAACGTCTGAGATTTTCCACAATCACAAATGTATCATCATCTACTTTCAGAAACCAGCTGAATTCCTGTTGGACAATGGACAACATTTACGAGTCCCCAGTTTTCATTTATTTCATTTTACTCCATGACTTACGGAACCATAATTCTGATGTAGATGAAGCAAAGCAGTTTTTGTTTTATTCCAAAGATACGGATATCCTTCTTTTGCATTTATGTACGTAATGTTAATATCATCTGCTGATGAAAAGTCAAAATGACCGTAAAATATGAGACGGTCGCATTTATTTCCCCATGTTTGTTGAATCACTTTTCCTGCATGGAGTTTCTTTTGTGATAGCAAAATGTAGCAAAGAATTCTTGGGCCGCGTTGGATTTGGACAGCAAGGCTGAGAAATTCATTTGCAGGTCGCTGTTGGTACTGAAGATCGACCAAATTCAAATAAATGATGGAGATAATGAACCAAAACACAATGACAAGTCCAATGAGCTTTATGAACTTGGATGCCGGTGCAGCCAATGAGATCTGATTACACAATCGACGCTTGATGCAATAAGTGTGGCTGACTTGGTTATCGTTCTTTAAAGATAACATATAGATGATCGTGACACACTTTGCAGGTTCAGAAAACGAGACACATAAGGGTGCGTTAAAATTGAGTAAGCATTAGAAATTAATACGAATAGAATTTGAGCTCTGCATAAATTGTCACCTATTCACTTGACTTGACACTCGAGTTCCTTCAACTGTTGCATCATTGCTGCTCATCTTCCTCATCTTCGCCTCAGTCTCACATCTGCACTGCAGGCTGCAGCGCAGGCAAATTGGCAAAATCATCAACCGGAACAAAAAGTCTTCAGGCAAATTAAGAATCACATTGTCTCACTCGGTTTGTATATTAGTTTGATTCTCTCCATTAGTTCTGATCTGACTCACTGACTCGCAATGCAAGGAATGTCCTCATTCCCCCAATAATATCTGATGAATAGGCTTCAGTATTTAATTGAGTTTAGGAAACGCTCGGGATTCTCATATGGACATGGACAGGTGCTAGCCGTTCTGGCGCATTGTCTCCCATTGTACACTATGTTTTGTTATGTAAAGAATAAAGTTCCAAGACGCAGCGCAGTTGCACATTGTGTCAGCATTTAAATCAAAATATAGTTTTATTCGAGGGATGGACTTATTCTCATCCAAACATTGCCTTCCTTTCTGCTTTCATATCAATACTCAACAGTTTCAATCATTTTCTTCGTACACAAAAGACCGACCTAAATTAATTATTAACTATCATATTGTATCGTATGGCTGACTATTATTACAAACTCGGGGTTTAAAATTTTCTATTTCATGTTCATAAACTTCTTTTTGAGGAAACATTGTGCAAACTCTATTTGTTCATATCTCCAAAATGTTCGTATAAAAGTAGTAGTAGAGAAGTCTGTGCGTCTGCCAATGGCGAAGCTAATTCACGACGACACGAACAGTAACAGCAAAGCAGCAGTGTGAGGTCAGTGAGGTTATGATCCAAACCTGTTGTAAGCCATGGCTGATGCTACTACAATGATGGCACAACCAACCATGATTCCAGCGTTGAGCGATACTTTTTTGAAGAACGACCTCGTATTTCTGCTATCAGATTTTGTATCTGTATTGTTGAACATTCTTTGGTATAACAGCTTTTCGCTTTTGACCTCGTCCTTCCTCTTTACTCGTAGTCTACTAATTTCCTGTGTATATGAAGATGTAAGTTAGCATCATTTTCAATTTCAATTCACCAAAGATCCAATTCCACCGTGCTTTTGCTAAGTGATAAATTAATTCACCTGGGTTAGAGCTTTATTATCGGGTTCAAGTTCCTGTGCTAGTCTCAAAACGGCTAAAGCCCTTTCTAGTTCTCCCTTGTCTCCAAGAATCTGTTTAGCATAAAGAGTTCTCATGAATTCCAAAATCCAAACCAACATCAACTCACAAGTCACAAGGAAAGCAAGTACGTCAATGCTTACTTTTCCTTTTCGGAAGAGAGCCTTTACATTTTGGGGCTGACATAATAGTACAGCTTCAACAGATTTCAGCGCCGGTTCATAGGCTTGTAGTTTCAATTGTGCCGCGGCCATATTGTTATACGTTTTCAGTCGATCTTCAATTAAGAGCCTCAAATCCTCCGTAATTTCAGGCTGTTCAAAAATCAACTTCGTTCACATATTCTTTATTTATATCGCGAAATCAAAAATTAGTTGAACCTCTCTCTAACCGTTTGTTCATTAGGTTTAGGATACGAGATTCCTCCCTCCGCCTCGTCCAAAAATTCAAGAGCTCTTCGATAGCACTGAACCGCAAGTGTTGCTTCGCC